>JAVYIG010008481.1:0-2500 GCA_035222895.1 Strongylocentrotus droebachiensis
GGATACGCCATCTAATATAAGCTCGGTGGTTTCAAGCTTCTAGGCATAATTGAGGTATATACGCCTTAATTCAAATAAACAGAAATTAACAGAGGTTGAAGTTGTGCAAATTCCCCGAAATAAGTATTATTATTCTAAAAATAGCTATTTGGATGACGGGATATTTCGGTATTGGCAGATGCGCGATCTATACAAAATTAGGAGTTCTTGTATATCCGTGATTATGAATGACGTGCCGTATTCGGGACAATTTATGTTATGTAATCATGAATGGCGACGGGTAAACTATAAAATGGAAGGCTTTTCTTTGGAATTTGTATTATGTAAATTTCTAAGGATAATGCATGGAATGTTCATCCTTCTCTCCCTCTATCTTCTGTCTATCTATCTATCTATCTGTTTGTCTATGTATCATGTCTATTATTATGTATTTCCTTTTCTCTCACCTTCTCCATCTCTCTCACTCTCTCTCTTATTTTTCTTTCTCTATAAATTATCTCTCCTCCTCTCTCTCTCTCTATATCTATCTCCTTTCTATCTGTCTCTCTCTCTCTTCTCTCCTTCTCCATCTTTCTCTATATAATCTCTCTTTCTCTCTATATACTCCCATCTCTCTCTCTCACCCCCCCCCCCCCCCCCGCCCAACACACTATATCTCGATGGAAGGAAGATGGGCGGTGCCCAAAGATGTGAAAAACGATAGCAATCACCAACACCGGATAACGCCAGGCGCGGATCCAGGAATTTCTTACCGGGGGGGGGGGGGGGGGGGGGGGGGGGGCACACGGGGGGGCACCGTGTGGGAAAGAGAACATATATATATATTTTTTTTAGTCCCGAAAAAATCGCAACGACTCAGCCAGCCGCTGAATAAGCGGGGGGGGGGGGGGGGGGGGGGGGGTGGGGGGGGGTAAGAGGACACTTTTTTTTTTTTTTTGGTCACGAAATTTTTTAATTTGACATTTTGCTTCGTTGGGGGGGGGGGGGCGGTAAGGTCACCTTTTTAGGTCAGCCATTGGCAATTTTTTTTATTTTTTTATTTTTTTATTAAAAAAAAAAATAAAAAAAAAAATGTTTAGCCGGGGGGGGGGGGGGGCACGCCCCTTTTTTTTCGGTATATTTTGGGCGAATTTAGGGCTGATTTTAACATATTTTTTTTGGCCGGGGGGGGCACGTGCCCCCTGTGCCCCCCCCCCCCTGGATCCGCCACTGAACGCCGCAGTGATAGTGTCTTAGTCAACGTCAAAGGGGTCCACTATCCCCCATTAGAGTGATTGATATACAGGCAAACAGGAAGAAATCAGATTTGAAAAGTCAATACGCGGGACTACGTCAGACGTTCATTACCGATTCTCTTTAATGTCCTCAAGCTTAATGGGTTAATTTGATGTCGGCTACCGTAAATAATACATCTTAGACTTGATGGAGTGCTGGGCGAAAGTGAAATGTAATTCCTAGTATAGTATCTTAGAGACTCGAAACAACAGGAAGAATGTCCGCCAGACGAGTTAAGCGAATGAGATCCGAAGTAAAGAATGGAATATTAATTTGAATTGACCTTTCCTCAGTACTTTTTGTTTTGTTTTGTTTTGTTTCGTTTTGTTTTGCTCTGTGTCGATTTGTCTTGTTTCCAGTTATGTTTTCTTGTTGTTGTTTTTGTCGTGCTTTGCTTTGTTGGCGTATGTAGGATCATGAAACAATAAGGATGAATTTGGACTTAACATTTCATAAATTCAATTAACATCATGAAAACAATAATGTTGAATAGGACTAATTAATTTTGGAGTTAACACAATCCTCATTCAAATCTTGCTCCAATTGCATGCACGATTGTTAGGTTTTTCATGAATTGGCTTTATTTCAGAAAACACGCCCTGGAAAGACATTGCGGTAAATAATGTGTAACCAAAAATGCTTTTAAAATTGTTTTCGTAGTCTCCAAAGGAAACGATCATAATGGTACATAATATACTGGAGTCAATATGTGGGTTTTTCCCCCAATTAGGAGTCTATTTAATCAATCCATTATGAAAATTTTGAAACGGGCGTACGATTTGAACAGCTATATACGGCTAAACGAAAATTTAATTGTGAAACAAATAATGCGTTGAAACGTAACCCACGAATAATTTTAACACCCACTCATAAGAAAGTTAATGGTGCCCAACTCATCATTGTTTTAATATAAATGAAATTGACAGGGTTTCCTCTATATGACAATCCGATTGAAACGTCACGCTAAAACCTCATGGTTTACTCATAATTGTTCATGGTCATGAATGATTCAGCTATCTCCTATCGTCATCTTTCATTACACGAGTCCAAGGAGTTAGAAAAGAGGATAAAGGGGGGGGGGGGAGGAGGTGGGGAGATGGTTTGTTTTAATAAAGGAAAAAATCACAACTTTAATTCTGTCTGGGTCTTTTTGTTTCAGATTGAATTAGTTAGGGCTCTAACCAGCATAATCATAAGGCTTATCCGAACAATACAGAAAACAATG
>JAVYIG010008481.1:5000-75000 GCA_035222895.1 Strongylocentrotus droebachiensis
TCCAACTCTTGTTACAATATCAGTGACGCTCTAAAATTGCAACAGAACTCTTATCAACAGTAAGTATACACAAAGACGACACTCAATTGAGAAAAAAAATTGGCAGTTATGCTACTATACCATCTTTCTCGATTCCCAACTATGGTTAGTCTTTTAAGTCTTTTAAGTCTATTCTCATTATTGGCCAGATCATCTTTCTGAAAGAAATTTTTCAACAAATAATTTCGACTTATTTTGAGATTTCCTGCATTGTGATATTACATAAATGTAATCTAACGGTAGTTTACATTTAACAATCAAATTATTCATACCCTTATCAAGTTTTGTAATTTTCTAAGTATGTGAAAAATTGATTTGTCCTGATTTATGTTTCTTGAGAATGTGACCAATAACAAATTGCAGCTAAATATATTCAACAATGGCCCCAATTCAACTAGTCCACCTTCTAAGTTACAAGAAAACATAAAATTAACATGGGGTATGACGGAATAATTAAGTTGTTAACTGTAAATTCAAGATGTGAAGTTGATCAATCTTGAGTGGCATTCACAATTCAGTGGGGTAATTCTATTATTAATCATTGCTCATTGTTAATGCCAATTGGCATAAGTTGCAAAGAGTATATTTTTTTGCTATGTTACATTAAAAATAAAGTAGTTTAAATTCTCATGTGAACACTGCCCATTAAAATTCGTCTTCATCCATGACCATCTCCTTCTTGTGTATTGCACGTGAGTTGAGAGAAGGCTTCCTCCCCCGTAAGGATGTCCAGCACCTTAATGGTTTGGCCCAGTTTGTATGTGATGATGCAGTCATTGCGGGGCATTCCATTACTCTGGGAGGTGAGCTGGTAGATGTTTTCTTGACGGTCTACACCTACAAGTAAAAGAGAGAAAAGAAAGAGAGAAAAAAATAGTTTGTTAGGTGTTAGCTTTAAATTTGTGTAGAAGGGGATACTTTCAGTACCTCCAAAATGTTTTAAAGCCCCACTGTACTACTTAAAGCTACTCGCGCCCTCTATATAGCAAACAATGCCTAAGCAGTGACCGTTAGTCCCCCATGATCCTCTTTTTCTTATGTTAATTGAGAGCTTATTTGACTTATCATGATAATATGTGCCTTGCAGATCAGGGGCACAAACACACATTTTTTACTTTTTTTATGTTTGCAATGAAAGGATAAAAAGAAATAATGTAGAGAAGGTTATACCATATATATTGCTGATGATATTTATTCTGTTTCTTTTCATCTTACATTTTCAAACGCAAGTCAATAGTTTCACCATGAAAGAGAAGGACATGTGTAGGACAAATTTTGCATTTGCATATGTCATCAAACGCTTGGCAGTTGATTTGCAAGCTGTCTGATGTCTCTCTGAAGCGGATACATTTTTGAATTATTCACAAATTAATCAACCACAGCTCTTTAAAATGCAACATATGCCATTTTTAAAACAATATGGTGATCATGAAAATATACCAGCAAAATATATTTCTCTAAAGAAGAACTATATAATAGAACTTATTGCTGCTTGACAGATGTGATAACATTCCCAATCCTATTTCAATTTAATTCAATTAAGTTCATTTATTTTTCCTCTTTTAATTTTTCATATTTACAATGATGGTACATTTTTACATATTCACATATTAATATACATATCGATCAATTTGCACAATAAAATACATTTAAAAAAAAAATGAAATTGAAAAGGAAGGAGGGCCAACTAAAAAGCAGAGCTTGTAGGATGTAGGTCCCCCTGTACAACTTAATTATTATGAATGATTATCTTATGAGAAAAAAATAACAACAATAACAATAACTGATTCAGTAATACAAAAATCATTTTTAAATGCAAAACAATGATAAATATATACATAAAAAGAAACAATCAAAGTTACACAAACATCAAAGTTGCATAAAGTCATACTACGAATTATATTTGATTGGGGAATGCAATAGCCTAGTCACTATTCAGAAGAAAGCTTTTAAGTCTCCTTTTGAAAATTTATTAAAGATCTTACGGTTTGAATGCCATGACGCGTATCCATCCATGTCTGGCTTTCATATTTTATTTTGAAGGCTCTCACGCCGGATTATATTTTACCAGTTTTGAAATGATCTGTTGATCCAGTTTTATTATAACAATTTGTGAATATTGATGATATAAGGGGGCACTCAAAAGGGGAAAGGGAAAATCTAGAATAGATTTCCACCTCACCTTTTGTGTCAAACCCTGTTTGCTTACCTGCAAATATGTGGGGTGTTAATGGTAATTTTACAGATCACATGCACATACACAATGCTCACAAAAGAATCTTTACAAATATTGTCTTTTCTCAGGAATTTCGATGACGTTGAATTTTTGGTGTCACAGAAAGTACACACATTGAGTGGAGGTAGCTAGGGTGGTCATCAACATAAGAAAGGCCCACTTACTTTGTTCGGGAACATAAACTTGTTTTTAATGGCTCAACTGGTCATTTTGAAGCCTTCGTAGTATTAACATTATATCATGTTTTATTAATGTTCTTACAACTACCAATTGATGAAATATGTCCCTAGGTACCTTTTGTTCATGTAACTGTTACCATTGCACTTTATTATTATTATTAAAGTGTCTTTTATATTTTATACTATATTGTGGAGCAAATTGTGAAAGGCTTTGTAACTGAAAGAAAACAACACTAGAACAAAAAAACTGCAGACTATTTTGCTTTGCATTGATAATTACTACTAGTAGCATATACCTATCCAGTCCCGTATTAAGTTTAAGGTACTTTTGTTAACTTATCAATGTTTCTATCAGTTTGCTCCATTGTATCTCATTAAATCGTTGGTAAATTATAGGCAGAAAGAATTCTGCGTTCCAGTAGAAAATCTATTTTATGTCCCACAAACTGTGGCAAAATCTTACGGGAAGGTTATTTTCATATGCAGCCACTGCCTCAAGTTAGGGAATGACTTGCTGGAATAACTTAGAAATATAGAACAATTAAAGTTCAAAAGTAAATTCTATTTAGCACTTTGTAAGATCTCACAATTATGAACCCAGTGCATCATTTCCACTCCTTCTGTATTCTGTTCTGTAAAATGCATATAGACATGCAATTATGCTTTTGTGTTATGCGCTATACAATAACATTTAATTAGTACGGTATTACTACTAGTAGTATTGAAACAAGAATCTGAAGAACAAATATGCATGCATATTTACTGGGCAATTCAAACTATGGGATATATCAATACTGGGGTCTATGTATCTTGACCTTTATGCAACTCGCTCCTGTATTGACCTACACAACGGTTTGTGAATCAAATATTTCCATTTGTTTTCTTCCATCTGTGCATAACATCGATAACCCGACAAAAAGTTCAAGGTACGAGAGACATTTTTGTTCAAAGGCGTTTTGCTTCAATGCACTATACCATCACTAAATACACAGTTTTAAAGAGAAGGTTGAGTTCTGGTCATGTGATTGCATTGTGAAAGAAAAGGTGTGGAATGGATCAGAAAAAGTTGATCATGTAGCATGTAAGGATTGGTTCGTACTGCAAGGTTCTGGAGTCATCAAACTCATAATAAATTTGGCCCAGTCTTGGTAAAGTAACAAGCACTGTACACAGAAAGATGTTTATGGGACTACACGAACATGCAAATCCGTCCAGATTTTTATGCTGTTGTAAGCCATATTCAGAATATTAAGGCATCTGAAGAGCCATGCTTTTCAGGGAACATTTATAATCCGATGTTCTTCCACACTTGCATAATAACAATGATAATGCTCACAATTAATGTGAAAATAGAACTCAACTTTATCTTCAATTCATATGGTATACCACACTGTACTTCCATCAAACCACCAAATGACTCCAAAGTCATTCTGTCTTGTTCGGTCTGTTGTCTGTCTCACCAGTGTGACATGATTTATAATGTTAAAATGTTGCAAGTAGTCTTGTATCATAATTTTTTTTTTGTGGGGCCCTTATTTATAAGCAATTTGCTTCTTTGTGGTCCTGAGTCCTGACCATATATTTTAGGGATGCCAGTTAGAATTGATCAGAGGGCCTGAAAATCACCTAGAATGAGCTAGTATGTACACAAAAAAGCCTAAACTATGGTCTGAAATAACTTGCCAGGGCCCAAATTCAGGCTATTGTCTGAAAACTGGCATCCCTGATATTTGCTTTGTGTTTTGTATTTTTTACGTATTCTATTTTATATTGTATATTTTGCTTTTACATGTATATGGTTTAATAAAGTCAATTCAATTCAATTTAAAGTGATATATATACATTATTAACCCAGTTATTTCCCAAAACCAGTTGACCTACAATTGTTCGAAATTCAATTAAACTTCAGAGATTTATCCTTGATCATAACAGGATATTTATCCTGAAATCATCCGTTTAGAGCCAGAAGGGGGTTGACTCTGTGTGAGTAAGCACTTTCCTTTAAACAGACAAATGACACTCATGATGATACATCATTTTCCGCACCATCATCCAATATCTTCTTCAAAAGTGAAGAGATTCGAAAGTGAAAGTAGATTTTCATGATGGCAGAATCTTTAAAGGGATTGGATAACTTTGCCTCAGATTCTAAAAAGAAATCCTGTTGATTTAGCTCATGCTGCAATCATAATTATAAACCTCTAGGTCAGTCAGGAATCCCCTGACTTTTACAAGCCGATCGCTTGTCTGATTATCAAGATATTTATGATTGGAAAATAAATTTGTCAGTCTTCCTAATGGTTTTATAACACGATGCCTGTAATGATAATGGCAATATCTTGTACATGTATCATGTTTTCAGGATATAAAATAAATATCTGTGTTCTAAAACGAAAAAATACTGTTAACTGAAACCTGAGAAAGGTTTGTGCACAAACTGATGATGGTTTTGATACAGTTGGGCTATCAGATACAACACAAGTTGCACACATTCCAACATACACATACAAAGTTGCATTGCTCCAGCAGTATTTACATGGTCACTTCTAGTTTTACTTCTCATTTTAGATTGATTTGTTATATTTCTTTATCCTCTTGAAGGCTATACTTCTTCAGTTTCTATTCAGAGACTTCATTCAATACTCCTCCTATAATCCTTTCCTTTCTGATGTGCAAATTATCTTCAGAATTTTGTATGCCATCTCCTATAACCTTAGCTAAGTAATCAACACAGTTTACCTATACCCTACTACATAAACATTGCACACATGGTCACTTGTATGAATCAATACACCATGGCCAAGCCTCCGACACACCCACTAAACAAACCAATCAGAGCAGAGAGATTAGCAAACACCCACTCACGTCACAGTGGCCTGGCACAGGGCCAAGTTTATGACACACACACATACACACAGTAACCCCTTAAAATACACAAACATTTGGCACACACACAGCCACCCTACTAAATAGTAGTACTACTGTACTGCATACATACACAGAATTCCCCATATACTACACACACACATACATATTTTATCCCCCTCATGCAAACACTATAGGGTGAAGAAAAAAAAGTCAATAATTGCCTCAACAGATTTTAAGAGTTTTCAGGGAAACTGAGGCCAAACATAGAACTTGTTTGTAAGTAACTACGCAATCAGAGAAAGGAAACAAGTACATTTTAAATGCACCATTGAAACGCAGTTGCGTTCCTTTTACTTTAAATCATTCCACAGAGCTATTGCCACAGATGACTTTTTATATATTACCCGGTAAGATAACAAAGGTCTGACACTGAACTATGCAATCTGTGTGAGCGATTACCAGACTCAATTGAACATTTCTTAATATATTGTGAAGTTGTAAGGCCACTTTGGTCTGTCCTAGAAAATTATCTATCTTCAAAACTTTAAAAAAGAAGTTATTTTCTCGGATTTTGAAAGAATGTTTGGTTGTCCTAAGGACTATCAAAATTCAATATGTTTAAATTTCTTCCTATTGTGTACCAGATTCTACATACACTGCTGCAAATTTAAGAAAGAGAAACCAAATTTTCATGGTCTTATATCTTTGATAAAAATTAAGTCTACCCGGTAAATCTGAATACCCTTGGTATGTATTTGCAGCTAAGCATGACAAGTTAAGCCTCTATTTAAAAAAAATATATATTTGACTTGTACTGTTGTAGTAGACTACATGATGTTTATGTCATTTAATATTATTGTACATGATTGTAAATAGCCAGTTGGCTTTTATGTTATCCTTGATTACCAAATCATTTTTTTAAATAAAAGTATTATTATCATAATTTTGTAATTGAATGCCTGGGAGAATAAATACTGGTATCACAAAACATTCCTGTGCCAATACCGGTATACATATTTTTCCACCCAGCAAATTGTACAGAAAAGTATTTCTTTAGAAATCGTTCAACAAAATGCATATTGGGGCTTGGTTGTAAGGATCGATTGAATAACACAAAAATTGTTATTTAGGTCAAGTTTCATGTTTGTTTTTATCATCAGTTTGCTGATGCATAAAAGTACAGCTGAAAACCCTCCAGGTTTTATCTGGTGATAATTACTTCATTAAAATCTGTTTTCATGGATGAGAAAGAAACCTTTATAATCTTTCCAAAAGTTTTGTTATTTTCAGAATGACATTATCATCATGCCTTCCCTTTCAGTAAAAAGCAGGTTTGTGTCCTCTGGGCAACATATCAATACAAAAGTTAAATAATTCTTGAATCCGATCTTCTTTTCTAATTAAAAATCCCATGATTGGTTTTCCTATGCTGATATTGAAATGATTTCGAGAGGAAGAGAGACATAGAAAAATAGAATGAGATTAAAAGCTTAGCCTAAAAAGTATGTTAGGAATGTTCACACAATGCACATTCAATGTACTTTTATATGCCCTGGGTCAGAGCTGTGGAGTCAACCACTTCAAATTTAAAGAAAGCTGGAATGAAATAAAAAATGATACTGATGAGCATGAATCTACAGCGTATACTACCAAAAATGAAACTGGAGCGGAATTTTGTTATGACGAAGCTGTCAAAAGATTAATCAAAGAAATCTGATAGATTAATTTCTTGTATTATTAATGAATAATATTCATATGCTTTACCCTAGGGCCTGTCTTGAAGATAAAATAAAAAGTCTGAATACCTGAACAAGAACATCTCCATCTAAAATGCATAATAAGATTACATATTTGAAGGGAATGGGGGCAAGAACATTATTCAAGTGAATTGTATAATCTTGCTTAACATTTTTGCTTTTACCATTGAGTAAGATAAGATCAGAGAGATAAGATTAGAGAGATAAGAGCAAATTGCACATAGTTTATGGATTTATTTGAGATGAGGATGGGTTCGATGACCAACAGAGAATGAAGACTCGACTAAATCTTCCTCTTCATCATAATAATTCATAAAGTACTCTGCACTACCCTTCACTCTAAAGGCCTGCCTGTTCAAATTTTACCAAAAATATGTTTTTGACGAAGGGAGACTATGATTATAATTTTGAAAATGTTGAACATGTAGACCTGGGATCCGTTTCACAAAGTCTTTTTTCAATGCGGACAAATGACATAAAGCAGTGACAAATCTGCTGATAACCAATCAGAAGGAAGGATTTCACTAGCTTATAACGAAAAATGTTATTTGTCACTGATGATAAGTTTTGTGAAACGGGGGCCCTGCAATGAAATTTATCCTTGGTAACACAAGTCATTGACTTTTATAAGTCTTTATACAGGGTTGCCCAAGGGCCCTGTCTAGTCTGTGGATTTTTATATCTTTATTTATTTATTTATTTAGGGTTTTCGGGGGAGGGGGTCCCTCACCTTGTTCTGGAAGCCTGTGAGTGACAGGCTCAGGCCCTGGTATGCATGAGTAGTATATGTTTGCATTTTAGGTAAAGACAAGGCTTTTTATTAGAATTAGGGCGTTTGTTGAATACTTTTAGATGTAAGCTTTAATATGTCATATTCTCAAGAAAGAAAATCGGAACAAGTCAATTTTTCACATCTTAAAAAATTTACCACACTTGGTACGGGTATGAATTTCATTTGTTAACTGTAAACCCCTCACCATAAGGCCATGTCTATAAGCAAAACAATTCACAACAAAAAAATTACAAAAACAAAAGCGGGTACTGTCAATGATTATATTTTACTGACGTTTCAATGGTAAACCACCAGTCCACCAAAATCAATTACGTTAATGAGGGGAAAAATATTGATTATCTTTTTTTATTTTTTAGAATATTTCAATCAAAATTGCATCCTTTTAAATATAAACCACATATTTTATAGACATTTCTTTGCCTAGGGCCCTGAAATAAATTGAAGTACTGTGGTTGACAGGCTTCTTGTATCAATAATGTGATGGTCAGAAGGCCTGTCTTCACTAGCTCGAGATTGCCAAATATCACGCTATTTTAACTATCCCGATCACAAACTATCCAGCTAATATGCGCCTTCATCAGCCCGAAGTTGCAATTAGCTGGATATTTGGTCGGGATTGTCATCCCAAGATATCTTGGGATAGTTTGCAAAATATCCCACTATTTGGTAAAATATCCAGCTATTTGTCCTGTGCGTTTTCACCAGACCGAAGACTTGCACTATGCGTGAACGCTGAGCAAAATATCTTGAGCTAATTTCTCAAGGTCGAATCTCGAGCTGATGAAGACGCGATTTGTAACTTTGGGATTATTTCCCAAATCAGAAATAGCGGGCTATTTGGCAATCTCAAGCTTATGAAGACACACCTATATAATTCCATGGATCCCTTCATATTACAAGGTGAACTTCAAAATAAATGAAGAAAAGGATAAATTACAAGACAGATTAAAGTACCTACCAGTAGAAAAACCTTTTGTGGCTCGTACAATGACAAGTTTGATCAATCCTGTGGTTGTTTTGAAAATTACAAACAGAATGAAGATGATTAAAAAAGGAAAACCTTATAATTACAACAAGATTTATTATATTTCAAGCCGAGGTGACAAGGTGAACTTGAAATAGTTGTTGCCTAAGGCTAAGACTCCGACTGATTATTTTAATTTATACGGTCCTAATATTGTCAAACCTGTCTATAGCGACCGCCCAATGGAAACACTAAAAGTGGTCTTTGTAGACAGCCGGTCTTTGTCGACAGGTTCCAGTAGTACATGTTTCAATGAGAAACCATTTTTAAGGGAAACAAAAATGTGGTCTTTGTAGACAGGTTGTCGCTAAAGCAGGTTTGACTATAATATCATAATATTGTTTATAAGAATCATCATAACAATTGTTGATATGATACGATTACCGGTACTTGCTTTATAAATAACTTGCTTTCAATAAAAGGAGAAAGAGAACCATATGTTCATGATTTTACTAGAGACATAACATGAAGTGATATATTATTGTTTAAGTGGGCAGAAACATGTGGAGCAATGTGTTCGATTCTTTGCAACTGCAAGGTGCTACCTTGAATGCTTTCTTTCTTCTTTTTTTTAATGAAAAGCAGAAATCACACAAATCAAAGCTTTGGAATTATTAAAATGATATAAAGATTTTTTTTTTTTTTAGTAGATGAACTTTATATCACATGTTTCCCCTAAGATTGTTTGCCATTTGTTTAGAATACTGGCAAAAATGTGCTAGTGGCTATGCTGATGACATTTACGCCTGACATTATTACAATAAAGAAATATGGTTAGGGTGAGGGGTTGCTATTAGGTTGGAGGCTAGGTTTAGGGTTAGGCCTAGGACTAGGGTTAGGATTAAGGCTAGGTCAGGGGTGATAGTGAGCATTTTTTTTTCTCCCCTTGAACCACGCCCCCCTTGAGTACAAAAAAAAAAAGAGGATTCGGGGGAAAAATGGCATCTAACAACATTCCCGCCTTTTGAGTAAGAAAATTGGGGAAAAATAGGGAAGAATAGAGAAAATAAGGGTACAAATCAGGAAGGAAAAAAAAAAATTGGGAAAGCGATTTAAATCTGGTTTTTATCAGGTCTGGGCCGGCTAGGTTCAAGGTTAGGTTGAAGACTACATTTTGAGCAAAGCTTTAGGGGTCATTTGGGTTTATGGTTAAGATTAGGTTTAGGTTCAAGTTAAGTTAGGGTAAGAGTTAGGGTTTAAGTTAGGGTTGGGGATAGAGTTAGGGTAGGAGTTAGGGTTAGAGTAACTTAGAGTAAGGTTTAAAGAGAAGGTTGAGTTCTGGGAAGAGGTAAAAAATAATTTGTGAGCGTTATCATTTTTATTATGCAAGGGTGGAAGAACATCAGATTAAACATGTTCCCTGAAAAGCATGGCTCTTCAAATGCCTTCATATTCTAAATATGAATGAAACATCGTAAAAATCGGGGGGGGGGGGGGGTAGGTTTTTTTCGCCATGTGCTTGTGTAGTCCCATATACATCATTCTGTGTACAGTGCTTGTAACTTTGCCAAGATTTGGCCAAATTTCTTATCATTTTTATGAATCCAGAACCTTGCAATACACACGAATACTTATATACTAGATGATCAACCTCTCTGATAGATTCCACACCGTTTCTTTCACAATGCAATCACATGACCAGAACTCAACTTTATCTTTAAAGGTAAAGACCAGTAATGGTCATGCGATTGCATTGTGAAAGAAACGTTGTGGAATCGATCAGAAAAGGTTGATCATCTAGCATCTAGCATCTGCAAGGTTCTGGAATCATCAAAATGATAAGAAATTTGGCCCATTCTTTGTAAAGTTACAAGCACTATACACAGAAAGATGTATATGGGACTACCCTATATGTCTCACACGACCATGAGAGAAACAAATTTACCAAATATATGAATTAGTAGGCAGTTTTCCGGCAAATTTGTTATCATCATGTATTAGTCAAAACATATTCTTTCACATGATTGGTAATGAGAGCTTCCATTTCATTTTTTGAAATTGGGGCGTTACCAATACTGGTCTTTACCTTTAAGGCTAGATTTAAGGCTAGGTGTAGTGTTAGAATTAGGTTAGGGTTAGAGCTAGGATTGGAGCTGAATTTAGAGTTAGGGGTGGAGTTAGGATTAGAGTAACTTAGTGTTAGGTTCAAGGCTTTGGATTTCAGGCTAGGTTTAGGTTTAGAGTTAGTGTTGGAGCTAGGGTTAGAGTTAGGGTTAGGTATAGTTTTCGGTTCAGGATTGAAGTTAGGAATTTGATTGGTGTAAGATATCAATTGTAAAGTTATTAAAAAAAGAAAACCTAGCTGGGATAATGATTCCTGTCTTGGGACATGTAGCTGATATCAAGCTTAGAGAGATTCTACTGAATGGCTTCTACACACAGCCCACATAAACATGTTTCAGGGCCTACTCAGTAGGTCTGGTAAAAACAATATTGCGTGTTGTGCGAGACAGATATGCCTGTCATATTGATTTTTGTGCTCATGTACTCTATGATAGTCGTGCTGGTTCATCGCACTGTTGTGTCTTGTTAAAGTCAATATTCATGATGAACGGGGCCTGTGCAGTATGATACTACTATGATGGTGGAAGGCCATAAACATTTACATCTGGGCGATTCTGTGTCCGGTCCGGTGCGTCATATGTCTTTTTTTCATCTATTTCCGAGATCAAAAAATGGAAAATATTATGACAAGACCTTTTAATAGTGTTACTGAAACCAGAAAAGCTGCAGGTTAAGTTTGATCATATCAAGAAATTTTCTTTTGGGGCTGAAAGAAATTGATAAAAGTTACACAGAATCGCCCATATATGTCTATTTTGTGTACTTCTATTCTATGAATAAAAGAATTTCAGGTGATCTGACAGTTGCTCCAATGACAATTGCCCTGAGAAATAGGGTTAGGGTTTTGGTGTACATACAGTTTACCGTGTATTCACAATGACTTGGCATTAATTAAACACGGTTTATCGCCTTAGCAATATGGGCGAGCCGATCAGGTCCCCAATGTTATGTCATCACTTTGCGTCACTACGGCAAATTTAACCCGTTGACCCGTAATTTGGAGGGGTGCGTAAATGAGGTTTAATATTTGCTTTTGTGCAATAATGAAAGGGTAAATACTTTTCATTCCTTTATATTTGTATTCTACATTCAGTCAGTTTGCCGTTTATATCAAGTTGTATTTTCATCGGATAGGGTCTTTAAAGTTCCAAAATTAACCCAGAAGCGTATGAACCGAAGGTAAATGTTAAATAGCACATTGAATAGTGAAGGCCATTCTAAAGGAAATTGCATTCACTCATATTGAGTATAATGAATAGTGACTCTCTTTACGTCTAAACCCTTGCCATATTTTGTCCCGTTGTTGCTTATCGTCATTCTTGTCAATTTGTCAGACATCATGTCAATCAGGCACCCGATCGAGTAGCTTTTGTGAAAAGTGACAAACATTCTGATATATTTGTTTGAGCGTGTTCCAAGCATTGACCTGAAAAGGCACATTGAAGTTGTGCGGCCATTCGTGCCATCTGCCAATATAACAATAACATACTGTAATGACAGCGAAGCTGTTTGGGTTATAAGAGAGAAATCAAAATTCCCACCAATTTTTTTTTTCTTTTTCCTCTATTTCTTCTATATTTCATAAATGTAGGGCAAATGGCATGCAAACAAAGTTCATGCAGTGTCTGGGTCATGATGACTGATAAAATGTTGTAAGAGGTCCTGAATATAATTGTCAAATATGCGTGAATATATATTTTGATTTATCCTATGTCTGTTTTCCACAGTGTGTGATCGAGAGCAGAGTGGGCCACAAGAAGATCAAACATGTAAGAGAAAAAGGTTTGAATTTTTATTGTACAGGTGCGAAAATCAACAACAGGTTAATGGTCATTCTCAATCAAAATTATTACTAAAGTCAATCTTAGTCTTTGTGAAACACCCCCTGATTTGACTTTTTGACACCGCCAACGCTTAAAAATGACAATATGAGATGCGGACCATGACAAGGATAAATATGTACACTGGAACATTTCAAGGCCTGATACCTAACAGAGTGAAAAGTGAGAACTTGAACATGGCAGAGATGAGTGAATTAAATAAATTAGGAATAGAATCAGAGAAAAACATAAAAGGCCAAGATAAACTATGCCAATAGTACAACAGGAAATTTAAAAATAAAAAAACAATGACAAGAAAAAAAGAGTACCGGTAAGATGAATAATGTTATGTTATCTATTACCTTGGGCCATGTCTCAATATTCGATTTTTCTCTACTTCATTACTCAATCGATGAAAATATTATAGTATTAATGACTGCTTTGAGAGAAATAGTTGTTTTATTACGCTCAAGGGAAGGTTAGAATTGTGCTATTCCCCGAGGCTTGCCGAGGGGAATAGCCCAATTGTAACCTTCCCGAGAGCGTATGAAAACAACTATTTCTCGAATATTAAAGCAGTCATTAATACTTTTATATGCCGAAAAAAAATAGACTAAAAAATAAAAAATAAAAAATATTTTTCATTTTTGTCGAAGACGGGATCACAATTTCCTGTCTATATGCTATAAATATATTCAAACCATTTTTTAACATGTAAACCTATGGGGTAACCATGGAGTAACCATGGTTATTAAAAATATTGAAATGTTTATGCATGGTTACCGAGAATTTTACAGGAACAGTTGAAGTTTATGAATGCAATTCGACCAATCAGATGGCTGGATTTCTTAAGTGAGGTATATAATGAATAATGTTATGTCGCGTTATAAATATCATCTATAATGGGTTTTTTAATATAAAATGTGTAGGTAAAATGTGAGAAGAGCTAATTTCCATTGGACATTAAAATTGAAATTGAATTGAAACTGAATTGAAAAAAAGGAGTAGAGATGATGGTGAAGAAGGAGAAGTAAAGGTGGGAGAAGAAGAAAAATGAGAGGAAAGAGAGGAAGGAAAGAATTAGATGAAGAAAAGGCAGGATGAGATAAAAGGCCTTGAAGGTGAGGAAACGACACATGAAGTCGTATAAGGAGCTTCAGAGCCTCTATACTGGTACACAGAGTTTGGCCAACCCTGTTCGAGTTGGACACAATACGGCGACTACTGCTTTGTTGTGACCGAGTGAAACCCAGTTGTCCAAACTCTGTGTACAGATGGCTCTGAGGAGCTTGTACAAAACAGTGGTTTCACTGGAACAGGAAGGAACCTATACAGCAGCTCAACAAGAGAGGGAGCTATAGCACTAACTGTATTGCTACTCTCAGTCTCCACCTTCATATTAGGATCCATAACATTCAGAAAGAATTATCTTGAATGAGATCAGAAGATATCAAGAGAGAGATTAAAAACAAAAGAAAATGAAACACCCTCACCCCCCCCCCCCCCCCATCCCTAGACACACTCTTTGTAACCACTGTCTTTCCCCTTCCATGCTTATACAGAGATTTACATTGGTACGTCTGTTTTTTTGCACTGACGAAAATATTTATCACTTCAAAGTTTGACTCTTAAAAAGTTGTTTGTAAACTTAGTGGCAAAATGGGTGCTAATGTGGAAATACTGACAGCTTTGAGGGGTGATGGCTTTTTTTATCTATTAAATAATCTTAAATGAGGTTAGAAAATATCAAGAGGGACATAAAAGTAAAATAAACAAGGGAAACGCTCTCGGCGGTCTCGCCTGCATAACGCAATTCAATATGATAAACCAGAACGTCAATGACGTAGCACTCATCCGCACCTCGCAACAACAAATATCGTAAATTTTATGTGGTACACTTTTGAACTGGTCAAAAAATAAAAGTTTGATGCCCTGGAAGGGACATAATTTCATTTCATTTGCATAAAGTACCATAAATAATCAATGGAGCAAAAATCTCACAATTCTGTGTAGAAGTTTAGTGTTCCAAATTTAGCTCTACCAGATAAGGCAAACCAAATCAAAATCGGTCAAGAAATGAGGGAAAAGAAGCAATTTTTGTTATTTTTTGGAATAAATTTGCATAAATTACCATAATTAATTAATGGAGAACAATTTCAAAATTCTGTGTAGAAGTTTAGTGTACCAAAGTTAGCTCTACGATATAAAGCAAACCAAATCAAAATCGGTCAAGAAATGAAGGAGAAGAAGCCTTTTTTGTGATTTCGAATACATTTGCATAAATTAGCATAGATAATGATTTCATGATTCTGTGTAGAAATTTTAAATCCCCCTCCTAGCCCTATCATATGAAACAATCAGAATCAAAATCGGTTGAAAAATAACGAAGAAGAAGCATTTTGAAAATCTTGATGTTGATGCCACAACAAAGTCTAAATTTGTTGACCTTAAATGACCTTTGACCTTAACTTAGTGACCTGAAATTCTACTCACATGATTGGGGAGACTTGATAACCCTATAGTCCAAGTTTCATTGACTAAGAACTTATACTTTCAAAATTATATCAAAAATTCAAAAACTTAACCTTAGGTTAAGTTTTCGATGATGCTACAACATAGTCCAAGTCTATTGACCTGAAATGACCTTTGACCTTGACTTTGTGATCTGAAATTCTACTCACATGATTGGGGATACTTGATTACCCTATAGTCCAAGTTTCATTGACTAAGAACTTATACTTTCAAAATTATATCAAAAATTCAAAAACTTAACCTTAGGTTAAGTTTTTGATGTTGACGCCGTCGCCGCCGTCGCCGTCACCGGAAAAGCGGCGCCTATGTCTCGCTTTTTGCTACGCAGGCGAGACAAAAATGGTATTCCTCTTTGTTTGTAATCAATGCAAGCTTTATATGTTAACTTTCTTTAGCTTTGTAAGTATTTTATTCTGTATGCACTTTGCATCTTATGAAAAGGAGCTACATAAATGAATTTTTGTGATTATTTTTGTCATTATCATTATCCACTGAAAATGATCCAAAAACTGTGCTTTGCCCCAAGAAAGTACAATTATGACATCAAATCAGTAAGGCAATATTCAATCAGCTAAAACTCATGACTACGGTAGTCTGCAACAGACTTCTATCCAATCAGAGAGTGACCAATGCCGTAGGAAACCAAATCTAAGAAACAGTTGAGGCGATGTGATTTCAACAACTGTGCTCTGCCCTAAGAAAGTACAGTTTTAAATGAGAGCACTAAAGCAATCAATCAACTAAAATCACTGCTAGTCTACAACAATTTTCCATCCAATCATAGAGTCACCAATGGTGTACCTAGTATAAACAGAAGCTAAGAAACAATCGCAATGCCCTGAGTGATCTCAAAACTTTGCTCTGCCCTAAAATAGTACAATTTGAGATCAGAATACTCTGGCAAGCAAATAACTAAAATTACTGCTGGTCCTTGACAATTTTCCATCCAATCAAAGAGTCACCAATAGAATATGAAACTATAAAAAAGCCCCCAAAACAATTGAACATGCATGCACCATTGATGGAACCGACATTTTCACTGAACCAACCATATACCATGCAAACGACGAAAACAGAATCTTTTGCCAAATGAAATTTTCGCTATTTGTAAATGAGAGCAATTTTCATGGCAAGAAACGTTCACACTCTGCAAACAATTATGCTCTGTCAATATTGATTTATTATTTCGCGACATGAGGCCAGTTTGAACCACTTGCGAAAATTTGCAAACATTTCTGGCATCAAGGTAGCAGTGAACTGTACTCACTCGTGATGTGGAGTTCGCTTGTAAGAAAGTTGCGGTATACGTGAGGCACCTGAAACTCGCCCTGAGCGGAACAGCTGATGGATGCAAGGAGGAAACAATCGTCCGCGTCAGTATCTTCCGATTGAGCTCTGTGACAGCATGAATCAGATAAAAATGAGAAATAGTAATAGTGATTTTTGTAGGATGATAATTATTGGGATAAAGACAATGATGATGATGATAATGATTATATCAGTGCTGCTGATGCTGAGGATCTGATGTAGGAGGAGGATATTGTGATGAAAAAGAAGAAGACGGAGAAGAGGGGGAAGGAGAATAACCACAACAACAACAACAACGAGGAGGAGGGGAGGGGAGGAAGAGGAGGAGGAGGAGGAGGAGGAGGAGGAGGAGGAGGAGGAGGAGGAGGAGGAGGAGGAGGAGGAGGAGGAGGAGGAGGAGGAGGAGGAGGAGGTGGAGGTGGAGGGGGAGGAGGAGGAGGAGGAGGAGGAGGAGGAGGAGGAGAAGGAGGAGGAGGAGGAGGAGGAGGAGGAGGAGGAGAAGGAGAAAAGGAGAAGAAGATGACGAGGATGATAATAATGATAATGATGGGGAAGAGGATGTAATAATGACGATGGTGAAGATAAAAAAGACAAAACACGTACTCGTTGGCTTTCATGTTGACTGTGACACTGCATCTAGACAGTGGAGCTTATGAAAAGGTTTGACTTGCAATATCTTTGTCACAAATTTTGACCCTGCATTGTAATTCACCAAAGTTAACACCACCTTAACTTGTCTTCATTAAAAAAAAATACAGGTATGTACAATGTAGTGCTGAGAAGGAAATTTGTATAAAGCAGACAACAATAAGGCAACAGGAAGCATTTAAATATTATTTTTCTTCCAGAATGAATCAAGCTATTAATAAAGCTATTACCGGTAATCAAATTTCTTCAACTCTGCATGAAAGAAATTTTCACTTAAATAATGATTACAATAATATTCCATGTTTATATAGCACTTAATACATTGATGATGTCTCTAAGTGCTTTACAGATATATCATAACCCGTCATCAGATTCAGGCTTGCCTGCACACAATGTATGCACATTCTCTACTCCTGAGGATCATTCCAGCCAGGCACCATTTTATAGACGCTCACAATGCTGAGAAAACTACACCAATGTTTGCATCCTACCGGGTACCCATTTAACACCTGGGTGGAGAGTGGCAAATATAGATTGATGTCTTACAACAGGACATTAGTGCCTGGCTGGGATTTGAAGCCTGTACCTTGTGATCTATAGTCCGGTGACTTATCCACTAGACCACAGCACCTCTACATGTTTCCCCTCCACTATTCCTCCACTGGTATGAAAAAGATCATTATTCTAAACCACTACGCAGACAGTGTAGTAGCCAATACGAACAGGGGAGTGTTTCACAAGGACTAAGATCGACTATAAGTAGGACTTAACTATGGCCATTCATGCCATTGTTTCTTCTCACCATTATGATCCATAGATAATATCTTTTCCTTCAATAATGAATTATCAAAATATGTAAATTTAAGTAGATTTGTGACCATGGTTTGTATGTCCCTTGAGAGACCAATGGCAGAAATTTTTTGAGAGGAAACAGTGGCATGAACAGCCTGCATAGTTAAGTCCAACTTACAGTTGATCTTAGTCTTTGTGAAACACCCCCCAGGGATACAAGGAAGAAAAGCTGCATTCACACACATACCTCTTGTTTGAGACAAAGGTCACGGCATCAACCAAATAGGAACACAGAACAGATACTGAGGATGGCAAGTCTGCAGCCTGTATGAAGAGATATTAAAATATCATATAACCAATCATAAGAATGAAATGGTACAAACATAGGGTTACGAGGGCTGAGATAAAAGGCTGCAGCAACCTCGGTGACTCCAATAGTAGCTCTTGCCTATGTTTTAAACCAGAACCTCTCATGACGGTATATATCTGTATACTTTCATCAACAATCAGGCAAAAAAAAATCTTGTTTTGTTTTGTTTTGTTATTTTGTTTCTTAGATTACAGTTGAACTACAGCTATAGTTATCATCAGTACCATGTAAGCTTTCACAAGGAGACTCTTAAAGCCTGTCTGCAATAGTTTGGCCAGGAGAGATTAGACCTCCCTGCAAGGTCACTGACAGGTGGTTATCTCATCAAATCAGCTCTCAATTAACATAAGAAAAAGGGGATCATGGGAGACCAACAGGCACCAATTAAGGCATTGTTTCCTATATAGACTGAGGGCGCAAGTAGCTATAAGTAGTGCAGTGGGGCTTTAACATATGACTTGCAAGGTACTTGCCTGAGGGTGTGTAGCATAGTAGTCTATGTCATCAACAATGATTGCATGGGGCAGAGGTGCCTTGGTATGGAGCTGACTGAGATAGCGGATAAGGGCAGGTCTGTCTTGGAAGTACCTGTTTATACATAGAGAAAAATAAACACAATTTAAATTATCAAAGAATTATCAGTTGGAAAAAAGTACATTGAAAAGAAAAGGTGAATATTATTATGATTATTAATGATTTGGTGTCACTTGTGCCTGGAAGTTGGGAGAGTGAACTTAAAGGGATCCGGTAATTTTGTCTCAGATTCTGAAACAAAATTCTGGATTTAGCTCATGCTGCAATCATAATTATAAACCTTTGGGTCAGTCAGGAACCCCATGACTTTTACAAGCCGATCGGCTGTCTAATTATCAAGATATTTATGATTGGAATTACTAATTTTGAAAACCGTTTGATAAACGGTTTTCATAACACTACAGTCTATTGGGGAAAACGAGAATGGTAAAACCGGTCACTCAAAGATTTTTACTTTTTTGAGGCACTTCTTGATCATTTTGAAGCGCAATTTTTTTAGGGCTTCAATATTACACCATATGACAGACACTGATAACACGTAGGGCCGTGTAACTCAGATTTAACATTGTTAAATGATCCCTTTAATCACTGTTACCCTTGGGTATATCCATGCGATTGAACAGCTATACAATGGCTACCCTCTATGTGCAGTGGGTTCTTAGTGTGCAAAGGTGGTGACTCTTCTCCAAATGGGACCTCCATTTTTACATCCTATCTGAGGGACAGAGTATACTTTCCACTGTAACATAGTCTGTGTCTATGAAATAGGAAGGGCATGTTTGTTGTGGTACTATATGAACAACGCCAATAGTTCATTGATGTGCGTAATGAGGCCGCGATTGGCGGAAGGATACCTGAATAAAGCACTTTCAAGATGGCCACTTATACATGAACATTGTCTACAGTGATCTCTTATTTATCCGTTCATCTGATCTTTCAACATGGTGGCAGCGGTCAAAAGAATTGCCATATCTATAACTATTGAACTGCAGATCACATAGGGCAAGCAATAATCTTGAATGACTTATGAAAGATTGATAAGGGACGGTTTTTGAACTGCCGACAATCACACTGCACAGCCAGCAGAGTAAACTCACAGCCGCGTCTCCAATATGACTTTGTGTCGGCGTAAGGTTGCGCACTGTATTACGCGGGCAACACTACGAAATAGTACGAGTAGACTAGTGTGTCAGACTAAAGCCCTACATTCAGGACCAGAACTGATGCGGAGGCAGAACCAGAGCCTAGAGGCTCGCCAGGAGCAGAGCCTAGAGGCTCGTCAGGAGAAGAGCCTAGAGGCTCGACAAGACCAGAGCCTAGAGGCTCGACCGGGACCGGGAACAGTACAGCTCTAGACTATAGGCCGCTACCTCGGACTTCCAGCCCTGCACTGCATTATGGTTTTGGAACTAGCCTGAGCCACTCGGACCCAGAGCGTCGTGTTGCGGACCGTGCAAGTAGATCCAGGACTGATTGCTGGACTTGGTCGGATCTGATTGTGGAATGAAAACTAGATTAGACTCTCAGTCTCAATCAAATGGACTATAATCTAAGCAGACATAATGTTTGGACTCGGTTTGAAACAATTAAACCATAATTAATGTGCTTTGTCGTATAAAACTGGACTAGTCTAGTCTAGGGGTCTAGATCAAGACCTAGCCTAGATAGATAGTCTAGGCACTTTTTTTTCTAGTCTAGAGACTCTACTTATGGATCTAGACTAGACCGAGTATGAGAATGAGTATGAGTAAGAAGGTGTAGGCCTAATTTGATCAAAATCTAATTTCACCTTGTTCTATATTACTGGACCTGGTCTAGATCTAGACTAGATCTGGACTAGGCCTAGTCTAGATTTCTAGATGTGTTTACTTTAGACCTTAACAAGTCCAATTTCTACATGTGGACCTGTCCTAATTAAGTGAATGATACACGCATATCTTTTACATGTATGTATAAGTGCTGATGTACTACTAGATCTAGATCTAGTGGTAGACTCTACTGGTAGACTACTACTACTAGACCAAACAGTGAGTGGTCCGTGGTATCCCCTTAAAGCGGGTCCAGGACCAGTTGTCTATGCTAGACCAATTACACAAGGGGGTCTAATTGTCTATGGATCTAGACTTGATATATTTTGATACATTTGAACCTACATTTAAGGTTGTACATAGACTCTAGTCTATATAGTGTAAATGCTAATTGCTATGTAGGCATACATGTCGATTTAAGTCACAATTCATGTATTACATGTAATTACCAGTGTAGTCAAAGACCCCATTCAAGAAACCAGGACCATGGCTCGCTATCCAGAGATGAAGTGGGACCCTCAGTGTGGTCTCGCTGAAGAATTCATGTTATTTCAACAGCGAATGGAACTTTGCCTTCTCGATAATGAGATAACTGATACTACAAAACAGGCAACAAAAATAAAGATAGCTCTTGGGAACGAAGGGTTACGCAGGATAAACGCCTCTAGCCTCAGTGTAGAGGATCAGAAGGACCCAGGCAAGCTATGGGCCCTAATCGAAGGCCAACTG
Source organism: Strongylocentrotus droebachiensis (assembly GCA_035222895.1). Lineage (NCBI taxonomy): Eukaryota > Metazoa > Echinodermata > Echinoidea > Camarodonta > Strongylocentrotidae > Strongylocentrotus > Strongylocentrotus droebachiensis. The sequence goes on from JAVYIG010008481.1 coordinate 26,502, forward strand.
AATGTCAAAGTGAACTTCAGAATTCATCGTCTCGAATTAATGCGATACAAGCAGATGTCTGGAGAAACGATCGACGAGTTCGTCAATAGATGTCGGAGTAAGGCAAAGCAATGCAAATTCACCGAGGGGGAATTGAGTGAAAGACTTATAGAGCTGGTGATTTCGTCTACACAACTCGAGTCATTTCAGAAAGACCTACTCGACAAAGAAAAGGGGTTCTCAATTGATAAGCTTCTTGAAGAAGGCCGCAAATATGAGGCCATTCAAGTCGGTAAACAGTGCCTGCAGACGCTCCACACTATTGGAAGTGGGAACATTGATGCTGTTAGTCACGACAGTAGGCAGAAATGCAGTAACTGTGGTCTTTCACACCTTCCAAAGAGGTGTCCAGCCTTCGGGGACCTGTGCAATGCGTGTGGCGTCAAAGGACACTGGGCGAAGATGTGTCGAAAGATGAAAGAACAGGTCAAACCGAAGATCCCTCCTAGACGCCCACCATCACAAGACAGGTGGAGCTCACAGCAGAGACAGCCCAGAAACAGGCAGTATAGGCCTACATCCTTTCATAGCAGGAACCAGCGTAAGGTTGACGAAATTGGACCGGACGACACAAACCAACCGGACAGTGAGGAACGTGAATTCCACATGATACATATATCGCTAAACTCTATTGACTCAGAGCAGACCGAAGCATATGCGAGTATCAACATCATATGTCCAGACCTGAGGGGTCATCATCGCCTCAATGCAAAGGTTGACACAGGAGCCAGCGGTAATGTTCTGCCACTGCGGACGCTGAAGGACATGTACAGGGCTCGATGGAAAGATGTTATCCGTCCCACTACTACGCGACTATCTGCCTACGGAGAAACGCCTTTACGCTGCTTAGGCACCTTGATGATGTCGATGATGTATGAAGGGTCGCCTTGGGTCGTAGACCAAACATGGTATGTTGCGGACGTAAAGGGACCAGTCATTGTCGGACTTCCTACTTCCAGAAAGCTAGGGATTGTTACGATTCACACAGTAGAACAACAGATGGGCCTGGACAGTCCAAATAATCTTCCTCCCATCAGGTCAGCTAAAGACCTACAGGCGGCTTACCCAGACCAGTTTGACCAGATTGGGAACTTCAGTGGCAAGGCAACGTTGCACTTGAAGAAGGATGCAACTCCATCAATTGATGCGCCTCGAAAATGCAGCATCCACCTGAGGGACAAGCTCAAGAAAGAGCTGGATCAGATGGAAAGAAACGGCATCATTAGGAAAGTTACTCATCACACAGATTGGTGCAGTTCCCTCACCACAGCCCTGAAGAAGGATGGGTCATTGCGAGTCTGCCTTGACCCCAAAAGGCTCAATCAAAACCTGAAGAGATGCCCTCATAAGATTCCAACTCTAGAGGAGCTCAATCCTGCATTCTCACAGGCCAAGTATTTCTCGAAATTGGACGCAAAGGCAGGATATTGGTCAGTCCACCTGGACGAAGAATCGCAGGAGCTTACTACATTCAGATCACCATTTGGAAGGTATTGCTTTCGCAGACTTCCATTTGGACTTTCGGTGAGTCAAGACATCTTTCAACAAAGAATGGACACAATCCTTGCACAGGCGCCCGGCTGTGAAGGTATAGCTGACGATATAGCTGTATTTGGCAAGACTGAACAGGAGCATGATGATAATCTCTGGAGACTGATGGGAGTTGCACAAAAAGAAGGTCTGGTGTTCAACAGTACAAAGTGTGTGATCAAGGCGAGAAGCATCAATTTCTTTGGTTCACTGTACACAGACAAAGGCATACAACCAGATCCTAGCAAGTTGGAGGATGTCAGAGAAATGCCTACACCACAGAACAAGGACGATCTCCAGCGAGTGTTAGGGATGATGACCTATTTATCACCATACATCTCAAACTATGCTGAAAAGTCAGCAATACTGCGTGATCTTCTGAGGAAAGATGTTCCCTTTACCTGGCAGGAGGACCATGAAGAATGCTTTCAACGATTGAAATCAGAAATTTCAGAAGGAAAGTGTCTACGGTACTATAACCCCAGTGTCCCAACAGTACTAGAGGTAGATGCATCGCTCAAAGGACTTGGAGCCTGCCTCCTTCAGAATGAAAGACCAGTCGCATTTGCCTCAAAGAGTTTGTCAGATGCACAATCCAACTACTCAAACATCGAGCGAGAGACATTGGCACTTGTTTTTGGGATCACACGTTTCCATTCATATCTGTTTGGCAACAAGTTCACAGTCTACACTGACCATAAGCCACTCGAAACGATCTGTAGAAAGCCCCTGGGGAGTGCGCCTCCAAGATTACAGAGACTTCTCGTCAAAATACAGGGCTATGATTGTGATATCCTATACAAGCCCGGAAGTCAGATGACATTACCAGACACACTCAGTAGGTTGCCAAACCCCAGAAAGAGAGGAGACGTCATCGTTGAGCTCCGTGTAGATGAAGTCATGGAATTAGACGAGAATCATGACAATGATCTGGCAAGCTTCACACCTATGAAGCAGACACAGCTGCAGAGAGAGACAGCAAGCGATCCGAACTTGAAGCGGCTGAGTAGAATTCTTCACGATGGATGGCCAGACGTGATTAAGCAGGTTCCAAGCAGCTCAAGGATTCACTGGTCATACCGAGAGGAACTGGGCGTCGCCAACGGCATAATCTTCAAAGGAAGACGGGTGTTGATACCTTCAACGCTGCAATCAGACATCCTGGAGCAGCTACACACGAGTCATATGGGTATAGAGAGAACTCGTAGACTAGCAAGGGACACGGTATACTGGCCAGGCATCAATAAGGATATTGAAAACCTTGTCAAGACTTGCCCTGCTTGCCAGGAGAACACAGGATTTCGATGGTTCAATCCCTCGTTCTGATTCTTTTGCCTATGTCACACGATATGGTCGCAAGGTTAATCCCCCATCTCGTTATCAAGAAAAAAAACTTCATCGATTAATAGATTGATAAACAACAACTATACTTGATTTGTTTCATGATTTAGCATACCCGGTAGAATTACATTGATGATAGTAAAACCTCATATTTGACATCAGGTGATTCAATTTCTTAATCAGTATACATGTATAACCAAAATGTTTTATATAACTGCCACGCTTAATATTGGTTATCTTTCAACAGAAAATCTCTTTTGTATACAGAACCAAATTTAGCAGTTGTATGTCGTGCTCGTGCTCGATATTTCTTCTCTCCACACAAATGACCAGGTATTATAGTTTTGTTACGCTGATTTGTCGTATTGCTAAGTCCTAAATGAAATGAGATGAAAAACTTTTTTTTTCACAGGAAAATGTTGTTTATAACTGTTTGCCAGAAAGCAATATGGAATCACTTTAGTTTATTCCAGCAAAAGTTGTGTAAATTATAAAAAGTTGAATTACATTATACAAGTATGTCGATTCAGCAACAAAAATATGCCTGTTATAGTGAAGGACACTATGTTTACCATTCTAAAATTTGTTTTTCTTATTGAAAGGTACTTGTAAGTTTTAGTTGAACAGTTTTTAGTACTGTGCTTCTCAAAAAAAAAAAAAAAAAAAAAGAAGAATATGTTTGGAATGTTTCCTCTTGTTGAAATTTCTAAATTGTGTTACTGTTTTAGTGGATAATTTCCGTCATGTACAATGCCTATTGAGCAGGGAAGATATAACTGGTTAATGAGAGCACTATCAACTTGTCATTGAAAGAAGGGGGATGTTGTGGTACTATATGAACAACGCCAATAGTTCATTGATGTGCGTAATGAGGCCGCGATTGGCGGAAGGATACCTGAATAAAGCACTTTCAAGATGGCCACTTATACATGAACATTGTCTACAGTGATCTCTTATTTATCCGTTCATCTGATCTTTCAACAATGTTAACACCCAAACCAGGCTGCAGTCATCCATCTAGGTTGGATTCAAACCACCATCTTTATTTCGATGCTTACCGACTGAGCCAACTTGCTACCTCAAATAAAGATGCAGCGACTCATAAAGGTATTTTTAGAACCAGAACAGGGGAGTAGCTAGATAATTTTGAATAGAGGTTTGTTAGACCAGGAACTGACAATGGAACATCTGCTAGCCTGCCCACTCCTGCCAGAGCCATGCACCCAAGACGACCTGGAAGCCATGAATTGCAGTGCCAGAGCCTGTGTGCAGCACTGGACGGGACTTGTGCAGTGACTCGATAAGAAGAAGAAGAAGACCAAAAGTGCTCTACCAGCCTGGACAAAATTTTAACAGGAATTCGTACATTTGCTTCCCAATAAATATGAACAAATCTCAAACCAAGATTACTGTTTTGAACTCAATAAAGAATTGGTGATTCTCACTCTTTGAAAAAAAAAGTCCCTAAATGTCTTATCTTACCCAAAGTCATTCCCTTAAGTAAATGTAATTAACTCATATCCTGCCATGAGACTGCTAGCGCGCTATTGTTATAGTGCTCTGTGCACGCGAGCGCGCTACCGTTCGTCTGCTTTGTGCACGCTAGCACGCATATGTAATAACAGTTATTGTTCATGCCCATTGTACCGTGCTGAGTGCTTTTACAGCGCTATTGAAAGTACCATCGCGTGCATCAGATTATCGGCTTTGGATTACGCGTCTTTGTATACAACAGTCAGATTGGATTTTCTCGAGTAATTCAGCGATTTGTTTTTTGTAAAGATTTAGATAACACGCACTTGAACCAACCTTAAAATTAACTTGGCACACAGGAGATTAGCACTGTGGCACTGGGTGCATTGTATGGGTGGCAGCTTAAGAGTTAAAAGGCCTTGCTTACATGATGTTGATTCGTTTCATCAGAAGTGGATCTTGAGTTGTTGCGCCCTCTACAGCTGGTGGCAGAGACTGAAACTTTGTGGGTGTTACGAAGGTCACATGATGTCCTTCCTGGGCCAGAGAGATGGCACACTGAAACAAGAGGGCGGTCTTCCCACTGCAAAATAAAAACAAAATTACAAAGAAATCCACCCTGAATAAAGTTGACAATAGAAGAAAAAGGATCAGAGCAACAAATCAATGAAAATTTGAGTATAATCCTGTTTTGTAAAGAATAAGAGAGTTATTAGGTTTTAAAATTGTAATTGATCAAACACATTAAATTAGCATCTCTAAGTCTCTATCATGCCTATGACATATTGTGAGGTCCTTTCCCATTTGTCTGTGATATATGAATCACAATATTTTTTATTTTCTCTAAACTTCACAAAAGTTATATTTCAAAGAAAATTATTGCTTTGCTGGAGTGAACAATACTACACTCCAGCAAAGCATAGAGAGTCATAGACCGAAAGCTTCAGTCTCTGATATTGACTGTTGTTCCGCTGAGATTGCATCTGACTCCTCTGACCGCCTCTATATGTATGGGGAATGTCAACAAATGTCAGTTTTATTAAAGAATGACCCATACCAGACTAAGGCTGTGCATAACCGTGTAATGAGGTACCGGTACTCGAGTACACTCCCAGGCTCACAGGCGAATACTTGAATACTCGGACGCCATGTGTAGGTATGTTACAATGTGTGTGCTTTCGCCAAGAAGGTTTTTACTATGGGGCTGTTATGCACTATTGGAGACCAATTTGGATAGCCTACGTAAATGTGATCTTTTGATGGGCTGATTAGATTTTTGTTTCATGATTTCTATTGGATGAGAAGAATGACATTGTTATCTTTCATTTCATACTAAACTTTTTGTGATTTATGTTTTCGGCAGTTTGTTTTGCTGCACTGTTTCACAAGAGCCGTGTTTAGTGCCATTCTGTACCCTGATCCTACCTACAGGATTTGAAAAAAAGTATCTAGACCAATTGGTTAACATGTGAATTTGCTTTTGGTGAAATTTCAGCAAAATCTAACGATTAGAAATATGTTTTTTTGGATGAGGAATGTGAAAATGTCATGCAAAAATGACGGCCCGATTAGCGTTTTTTGTGTATTTACATACATTTTGGGGTAATTTTATGTCATGAAATAGAATCTTTCGGTCACATTTGAGATCACAACTTTTGGTTTAAAAACAAAGGAAAACAAAGCAATTAAATACATGATTTCCGGGCGTTTAAAATTGGCATAACTTTCTTATTACTGGGGCTATTATGATGAATGAGGCATCAAATAAAAGGTCTTGTCAAGCTCTGTCGAATGGCATAAAGCAGGAGCTTGAATTCTAAGATTTAATTTTTTTGTAACATCCCTACCATGTGTTTTTTTGCCACCACCATACTCAGGGCTGCCAACCTTTGGAAAGAGTTTGGAGTGAGACATTGCGAGGGCGCGAAGCGCCCGAGGGGGGGATGGTGTGGAAGGGGGGTGTCTATAACCCGAGGTCTAGTGGAGCCAGACGTAGTCTCAGTGGAACAACCGACGATTATAGAGACTGAAGCTTTCGGTCTAGTGCTTGGCAGGCTTTGGCCGCGGGGGCGGCCGGGCACAAACCGTATCGCGCAACGCCACCTGACGGGCACGACTCGTCCAAATTAGACTGTCGTCTGCGACATGAAGAAAGATTACGATTTGGAGGAAAAGTTACCATAAAAACGTACCTGCCATGTTCGCCAGTTACCAAGCATTTCTGATGTTTTTCTAGGAATCTTTGACGTGTTAAGCTTTGATGTTTGCGCTTTCTTCTGTCCCCGGATCCGGACGGTTCATAACAAAGTTTGCATGAAGGAAAAATAAACTGCATGGGGGCTGCCATCTTGAATTTTGACAACCGCCCTCTCAGTTGACTAGTACTAGTAGCTGACGCCGACTTTTGATTAATAAATTATGTCCGGTGGTTTTTCCTCCGTTTTTAAAACATGCCCCCGGTACCGCCCCTTTCGAATAGAGAGAAAGAGAGAGAGAGAGAGAGAGAGAGAGAGAGAGAGAGAGAGAGAGAGAGAGAGAGAGAGAGAGAGGAGAGAGAGAGAGAGAGAGAGAGAGAGAGAGAGAGAGAGAGAGAGAGAGAGAGAGAGAGAGAGGGGCGGGGGCGGGCGGACATGTAAACGGAAACAGTAGATTAGTAATGTATTCCTCATGGATGCATCTGCAGGCTGCAAACTCCCAACCCCCCCCCCCCCCCCCCTCCCCAAAGAATTTAAGTTCTGTCTAAATTACGCGAAAATATTAGACAATAGAGGTATGCAAATCACATTCACGAGCAAACAGAGATTATTGGATCTACTCAAAACTCAAGCAGTGTTAAAAGCTAGTGTCAAAAGCAACACAAAAAATAGCAATTTTTAAGTTTCCCTAATGAACATTTCTCATTGCAATCAATTTTAAACTCTCCACGTGTCATTTTATAGTTCTTCGCATGGCAGTATTATAATCTTTACCTTTAGTCGCTTCATTTCTCTTTCTCTCTCCCTTCTGCCCCTCTCCCCACCTCTCTCTCTCTCTCTCTCTCTCTCTCTCTCGCTATTTCTCTCTCTTTCTCTCTCTTTCCCCTTGCTCCCCCCTCTCCTATATAGTTCTCTCTCTCTTTTGCATTTTTGTCATGCGAATTAAATCCTTTCCTCCATTTAGTCTGGATTTGCCCCGGATTTGCCCTTTTCGCCGTTAGGAAGCGCTTTCACAAAAGCATCCAGTTGCGTCTTTCTGCGTCTTTGCGTCTTTCTTATACCAAGTCATTTTCTTTGCACAATTACTCTCTCAGACTTTGTTCGTCTTTTAATGCACTGCTCCTCCGGACCACACATGGTAACATAACGTATGATCTTGATTTCATTCATGAAAAGTTTCGTTCTTTCAAAACGCGGCGTGCTTGAAGTTTTCAATTTGACGCACGCCTACCCTCCGCCTCATCCCCCAAAATGGAAAATAACAAAATTCGCAGGCTCCGCAAAAACTTCTCAAAAATGAGTGAGTGAAAACAATTATGTACATTTCATTTTGATGTACTCGACGAAAACAATTTTTTTTAAAATGGTAAAATCCACGTACATGACTTGTCAGGAGGGATGCACCATATTACGGGTTAAAGAGATTTAGACATGTTAGAAATAGCAGAGTCTTGCGATCCTGGGGAGTGTTTCACAAAGACTAAGATCGACTTTAAGTTGGACTTATCTATGGCAGGCCATCCGCAGGCCATTCATGCCACTATTGCTCTCACCATTTTGTTCTTTAGATAATATTTTTTTCCTTCAATAATGAACTATCAAAAAATGTAAACTCTGTAGATTTGTGACCATGCTTTGTACATTCCCTGAGAGACCGATGGCCGCAGTAAAAGGTGAAAGAAAACAGTGACGTGAACGGCCAACTAAAAGTCGATCTTGATCTTTGTGAAACACCCCCCCCCCCCGGTCTGCGGATTGTAGGCTAACGAATGAGAAGCGAGCAATTTTTCAGTTTTAAGGAAAGGAGGGGGGGGGGGGGGGGTGCATTTTCCACAATATACATTTTTGTCGTCCCTCTGATATAATTATGTTCCATTATGTAAATGTACATATAATTGAGAATAAAAGCAATCGAACCATCATGACATTATCGGGGAAAATTGGGATAAATTAGATATATTAACAGAAATGCCACAAAATACATAATTTAAATTGATTGTACATGAACAAAACATATAAAGGCGCTTCTTCGTAGGCATTATTTCAAATGTAATGAAATGAAGCTAATAATCACTAATTCCTTCTCGTTTTTGGACCTTTCATAGAACAGTGACGACTTATCTTCAAAAGTATATATAAAATTCGGTACTACATAAATTACTTTGATCTAAATCGACTTCATACCTCAATAAATAAAGTGTTTTAAAACGTAAATTGATCTAGATATTAACAGGCGCGTAGCCAGAGTTTGATGTTTGGGGGGGCACATACATGTAATCGATCGAGGTAAAAAAAAGGGGTCTACAAAATTTCAACCGATCCTGGAAATTTTAGGGGGGGCACGTGCCCCCCCGTGCCCCCCCCCCCCCCCGTGGCTACGCGCCTGGATATTAAAGTGTCATATTGATCAATCGTACGCCTATAATTATTTCAAGTGGTCAGACATCAAGCATAATCATTTCCAATCCCTTCATTACCACATGCTGCTCCTCTTAATAATCTTCTTCGTCATCGTCATCATCGTCATCGCTATCACTACTTTCATCAGAACAGTCATCGTCGCTATCTTCTTCGTCATCCTCTTCGTATGCAGCAGTATTCTGTTTGTTTTCAATAAGTTGATATTTTCCCCCATTTGTTCCTTTGTTTCCTTGTTCTTTGCTGCCAATATGCTGTTGTACGACACGAGTGTCATTTATGTTACCGCGGTGACAACCGTCTTCGTTTCCGCAATCATCACCGTCATCATTTCCGCTCTGAATTTCGTCATCCTGCACATCAGACGGTAGAAAAACGTCGATCTGCGTCTTTCTAATGACGCGTCCGCCAAAGTCGAACACCTTCGACGCGTCCACCGTATGGGTGATCACCGTCTCGCCATCGGTGTCGGGCGAAGCGATTCTGACGATGCGGGTATACGATGAATCGTTCCAGACTTCCTGCACCCCTTGGTCGTCATCCTCGTCGTCTGAATTCGGCGGAGCGTGGCAGGGACGGTGGAGTTCGAAATAAAATGCATCTTTTCGTGCTTCTCGATATGTCCGGTACACGGCCTCGGTTTCGCTGTTACCTATTTCTAAGGTAGCACCCCGGCAGAGATCGGCAGCAAGGGCGTTGATGTCTTTCACGCGATTCGGCGCTGGTGGTTTTTCTGCGGTGTCATCCTTAGAATTCTTAGCTTTCGCTTTGTTATCTATTGGCGGCAGGACCTTTAGCCTTTTCTGGATTTCATTTACGGAAAGTTTTGCAGTTGGCACCACCGCGGTTGTAACGGTCCTTTGTGAATGTGCTGCCTTCTGGCCTGGGTATCCTACAGCCAACCCTGTGATGTATTCCTTGGGTACGAATAACCGACGAGAGGGCCTGTCGTCGAGACCCAACTCTTTCCTCCAGATCTGTCGAATTTTACTCTCGGGTCCTTCACTCTCATCATCTGGTATCCCGGATTCCTTTGAGGCACTTGGAGGGAGTATCGGTTGGTGATTTGGAGGCCGTGGAGCCGTTTCTCGAGACGGACAGGATTCCACTCCAGAGCTGGGCCTTCCTTTCCTGGTCCTCTCCCTACGTGACTGTGATGGTCTACTGTCAGAGCGTGGTCTCGCGGCCACATCATATTTCATTTTAACTTCTCCTTTCTTGATAGCCTTTGCGTCACTACCTTCATCATGCTCATCGCCCTCATCATCATCATCATCGAGGACATCAACGTTGGTGTGAAGTCGTTGAGGCACCGAATCAACTCGAAGCGACTCCCTACCGACAGATTCTCTGTAGCATTTCTCCTTGTTGTGCGTTAATCGAGGTGATAGCTTTGCCGCTGTAGATGATATCCGAAATTTCTCTCTGCCTTCTGTGACATCGAGATTAGACAGTTTGTTCTTCAAACTTCTCTGCCTGCAATCTTCAGATTGGCCCAGAGAAGATTTAAGTACATTACTAGAAGGTGAATCTAATTCAGTATATCCAACTGATCCGTCACCAGATCCGTTTATCCCACCTCCGATGTCTGCAGACGTTTTTGGAAAGCCACCTCTGTTTGGTGATCTTTCTGCCTTTCTCTGCAGGGATGTGTAGCGCCCTCTCTTGGATGCAGATTTCCTCTCCTTCAGGGCTGTGTCCAGCCTTGAGACTGATAGGGTGACACCAAGTTCAGGTATCCGCGTCATTGTGAAACCAGATAGACATTATCCTGGAACAAAGAAGAAGGAAAATACAGAAAACATGATCAACATAATGATATTGTTCTATATTTTCTTTCTAGTTTATAATTAGGAGTCTGATGTTAATCGACGTCTCAACGGCATCATAATAAAGTGGCGTGTTGCGGGATGATCCTGAATTACGTCGTTTGAAAATTAGATGGGCCTTTCGTCTAAATAATTCTCATTCACATGACGAGTATTAATATCCTGCATGCAAATTTGAATACAGATAAGATTAATGCAAATGGACATCAAATTCTATATTTCCAACAACAACAAAATAATAAGCTTATATATTATATCACTGGAGCATTGATCAGATCTAGAATTCACTGACTGTAATGGCTGAAAGAAAACAAGACATATTTGGCTACGTACCAAAATATGGCCAGAGCGGGCATTATAATAAGGCACCACGTTAAGAGATTTGCCTTAAATGGAAAGGGGGCACTTGTGGCCCCTATGACTTATCCCCCCCCCCCTCTTCCGAGATACGCTCGACCTGCCCCATTTGTTTAGGACTCGGAATCTCACCTTTTATCTATTAAACTGCACCATTTGTGCATATTTATGCTTTAAAACATGGACCCTCTGGTAGGCTTTGGACATCAGTTACGTCACGGTATCTATACGCATATAATGTTTAATCAAAGGGGATTACAAGAGTGCAAATATATCATCATCGTTGTAGAATGTGTGCAAAGTTACACTGATACACTCCTTTGAACACAGTTTCAGTTTTTCGGATTCTAAATTCCGTGGTTGCTGTGCAAAAGCTGTTACAAGGCAATGCGACCTTTGGTGACTCAACAGCGTGGGTCAATAAATGTGTAAAAACAAAACAATCCTTGGTCTTATTTTAATATAATTATTCAATCACAAATCATAACAAAAAGAAAATATTCGAAGCTGAATGGGTTTCATCCTCCCTCGCTCTTTAGGCCTTTATCATTTTCATTTCGTTGATATTTCACTAATGGAGGTAAACTATTTGATATTTAGCTAATAAAAAAAAGGCATGATGCCATGGTAACAGATGACGATTAACTTTATACGAATAGGCTAAGTTATAACTGTAATAATTGTGGAATTCGATAGGAAAGGAGGGACGGGGGTATCAGTAACATTTTACAGAAAACTGAACAGACGTTTAGAATTACAAATGATATATCTGAAATAATTTTTGCTGCTGATAAAGGCTCTATGTTTGCAACCCTTTATACAGATTACGTTAAACAATAATATTGAAGGGATTCATTATGATTTATATAAGTGCCTCAATATATTCATTTTTTATAAACATTAGGCGTAGAGTATTTATCAGACCATACCAATGAATTCAGAAGCGGGATATTACTTACCAGCCAATATGTGAAATGTATAATTCCTCTATACTATCTGTCTATCAAGGCGGGTTTTCCAGCTTGGTTTCTGCTATGAATACCAATCATGTCGGTCACGTCTAATAGCTAGCATTAGGTGAAAGTATATACAGGTGATTCAACGATGTCGTATGATGAAATATAATTTCCTTAATCATCATTATCACTGAAGTCAGTTCTGCACGTTTCTCATCACAGTACATGTTTAACAATCACGACAACATCACCTCCATGTTCAGAGTTGAACTATCATTAAAATACCATGTCGCACGACAGCAACTATTTATTTTGCAGAGTTTCAGCGTTCCAAGTTCATTTGTGGAGCGGATATCATTATTTTCTTGAAATTATATAGTTTGCAAAGATGCTCACAGTATAGTTCCACAAAACAATTCAGATCGCAATCAAGTCTTGTCTGTTCCAGCATAACCTGTTCACAATCATGAACTATACAGATCAAGTGTATGAAGCAGGTCCTTACATAATATCCAACACTATGACAAGATAAGTCTTTATTGTAAGCAACACTAAAACCAGTAATCCATGCAGAGTTTGTGATCAAAAGAAAAAGGATGTCATCGCGCTCGTCTGCAGTCTTCCAAAAAGTTCAATAGTTTCGTAGTCAAGCGAAGGGTTTCAACTTACTTCTTATATCGTACAAGTTTGCTTGAGTATAAAGAAGAACGATACACAAAGAAGAAGCATTTGTCAATAATTGTTAGTGTATGTGGCGATGTGTTGCCGGGCATCTGTATATAGCCTTATCTCTTGTTGAGTACCATAGATCATTAATCTGTTTAATGGTTCTCTATCATCAATAAAACGGCTCTCGGTGTAATTAATGATAGCTCTCATAATATCCTCACGTCGAACTACGCAAAACTACTTAAACCTATTGAACCAAGAAGTAACATCACCGGCGCCATATCCTGGTGGATCGTGTTGTAAAATTCACGGAAACGACGTTACCTCATTTTCCCGCAAAAACTTGATTCTTGTCAATTCTTGTAAGCGTCCTAGCATTAAAAAAGAACAAAATAAACTCATTGAAACAGTGTATCAAACATTCTGCGTCATGCCAATAATCAGATGTTTATCATGGCATTTGGCCTTCAAAATTCTCCTGTCTGCAAACGCCAATGCCACCAACGTATCTGTCTTTTAAATGGATTCTGACTGACATATTAATTTAATTTCCATCGGTGGATCAGCAAATGCCATTTCTGATCCATTAAAAATCAAGCATTGATTGGATATCAATCATCGAATATACCGACTTTTGTGGCGCATTTTTCTCGCGTACCGTGACCCAAGCCCTCGGATCGAAGCTCTCGTAATGGTCGCACTTCAAGTAAAATAATTCGCATATATTTCTTTCAGTTCTAAAACGACTCATTCGTCTTTTCTGTCGATAATGGTACCATTGTCACGTAATTATATTCTTTTGTCGAGAGCTTGATGTTTTATTCATTACAGTGGTCACTGTTGATCTGTCCGCATTTCCTTGTGTCTGTCAAACACCAATTCATCTCCTCGCGTCGATCATAATAATATTGAAGCCCCTATTATTTTGTGCAAAAAAATAATTGTTATAGCTACATTGAAACAACTTATTCACGTTCATATGCAAATTTGGGCGCCAGCATCACAATAATTATAGTTTGTGTTACAACTCTTTGTTGCCAGTGCATCTCAACGTCATTTGCATTGTTTTTGTAAAATAAACGTGAACAAAACCAGTCAATATGTCGGTGCAGAGTATGGCTGATGATTCCAAATTCCAAGACCGTTTAGCCCGAAAATGTTGCGATTGACATTCGTACTTCTAACCGCCACGTTACACGAAAGTTATAATTTCCTCTCCTTCCTTCTTCAATCCATTATTCTCTTGCAAGGCATTTAATCCTCGACCATGAATATTGTTAGAACATAAATAGCTTCCGTAGCAACGAGGTAAAATGAGCAACCAATCAATCCACCCATCAATAACTAATATTAATCAATCAAGCAATATAGTGAACGATCATGCATAATATACAAAAGAATGACGATCTTAAAGTTGTCAAGGCGAAGTCTTCCCCCATCACATAAGCGAAATATGTTCCGATGTTGCAGGAATCCACCCCTGCAGTCTTACGTGATACCAAAGACTTTTTACAGGAACTCAAATCAATGAACTTGATCGAACGACAACAAAAAATACATTGGCAGACTTGCGGGAAAAGCGGGAAAAAAATGTATGGTCATGATCATGATGACAATGCCAAATTCGTTTGGAATAATTTATGAAACACTGTGCTATTGTCCGTGCACTGCCACTTTAATTTGTCTGCCCTCTCTCCTCATTTTGCTCTCCGTCTAGATCTCTTTCTATCTCTCGGTCTCCCTTTCTCATTCTCTCTCAATCTTTCCTGTTATTTCCCTCTCACGCATCACATCCCCCTCTTTCTCTCCACTCCACCTCTCTCTCTCTCTCTCTCTTTCTCTATATTTCTCTCTCTTCCTTCTTCTCTCTCTCTCTCTCTCTCTCTCTCTCTCTCTCTCTCTCTCTCTCTATGTCTCTCTCTCTATTTCTCTCTCTCCCTCTCATTTATCTCTCTCTGTCTCTGTCGCTGTATCTGTAGATACCTCTAGCCCTCTCTCCCCATTATCTCACCCTCGTGCTTTCATCCTTCTTTGCCCTATATATTCCTGTGCAATTATCGCATCATGCACTTGCAGTAATTTAGCCTCGAGAATTCAATATCCAGAACGAACGAGCGTCCGTTGTCATAGCAACAATGCTTTCATGGTATTTTGTAATCGACTAGTGTTGCAGAGAAAATGCATTGTTTATTACAACGCTTGTCATGTGTATGCATTAAATTTTGACGACAATTATATTGCATTACCCGAATGCATCAATCCTCTATCAATCATGAATGAAATACATTATGCTTTTCAGAGATCTATCATTTTGTGTTTTAAGAAGGGGAGGGGAGGCGTTGTCCTGGTCGATTTAAAGACCTTCGAGGCAGTTAGAATAAAATGTGATAAAAGTGAATTCAAACAAAAGATATACTTTAAAAAATTGTTGGGAGGGGGGAGCGACTGGCATGGACGTACAGGCGCGTACACAGGGGGGGGGGGGGGGTTAAACCCCCCCTTGAGTTTTGTTTTATATGTATGTTTTTTGGGGACCCCCCCCCCTTTTCATTTTTTTTTTGATTCTTTTTTTTTTTTTAAATTATGCCAATGGCTGACCTCAAAAAGGTGACCTTACCCCCCCCCCAACGAAACAACAACATGTCAAATTTTCAAATTTCGAGACCCCCCCCCTAACAAAAAAAGTGTCCTCTTACCCCACCCCCCCCCCCCCACTCCAAAAAAAAAAGTGTCCGTTAACCCCCCCCCCCCCCCCCTTGAAAAAATCCTGCGTACGCCACTGTGGACGTATATAAGGGAACGGGAACTGGTAGGCTTCCCCTACTCAGCAGATGAGAGATTGGTCTACAAGGATATTTAAAATGAGACCCAATAGGCCTACTTTAAAAAAAAAAACTCCGTTGACAACGTACTGATTTAAATTTTGACATTAGAAGAATAAGGACAAAAAAATTGTTACACAATAACATTGTCGGCACATCAAGACATTTTTTAATATTAAATTGATCAGTAGAAAAGGGGAAAAGGCCAAGTATCCAGAGTGGAAAGGGATTACTAGTCTTGTAAAGGACTTATCAAGTTGTCGGACATAGTCATGTATTATAAAACATAATCGAAGGAGATGGAGAAGAAAAATATATTGACAAGATTAGGAAAGAGTAAAATGAAATTAAGAAGAAAATTAACTGTAAAAAAAATGGCAACAAAGCGCATAAAGTAGCCTGTATGAGGATATGTCAGAGCAGGCGCGCCGGAAGCAGTTTCGGATTGGGTGGGGGGGGGGGGGCAAACATTCCAGGGGTTCACCTTTCTTGGGGCAATGAGCAGAAACGCTTTTTTTGGGGGGGGGGGGGGGAGAAGAAAAATCTGCATCACCACCACTCTAAATGCAGGCCCCGCGGGACGTTTTTCAAAGTCGAGTATTAACGATCAGGTAGAGCGTAAAGAGTGGAGCGTAAATTGGCGTGGGGTCCAGGGGCTGAGCCCCCAGAAGCTCAGGGGTTTTACTAGTATTTCATTACGGTCAGATGAGCATCCATGGGCCCGCTATAGGGCCTTTGGTGGGATCCAGGGGGTAGAGCCCCGGAAGCTCGGGGTTTTGAGGTATTTAACTATGGTCAGATGAGCAACCAGGGGCCCACTTGAGAGCCCTTAGTGGGGTCCAGGGGGCAGAGCCCCCAGAACCAGTTAGAGGTTTTATTTATTTATTACGGTCAGATGAGCATCCAGGGACCCGCCTTAGGGCCCATGGTGGGGTCCAGGGGGCTGAGCCCCCGGAAGCTCAGGGTTTTTTGGTATCACATATATGAGCATTCAGGGGCCCGCCTTATATAGGGCCCTTGGTTCTTGGTTCTTGGTTGGTTGGTCCTCCAAAATACTCGTCTGAGTTTTAACTGGAGGTGCGGGTAGGGTGTATTAATTTGTAGATGATGGGTAAAAAGGTATGATTTACACAAAAATTGAGAAAAAATACCGCCCAAATCATGTAATCTCAGGAAAATTTGTAAATCATTGGTATCGAATTAGAACTTGAATCCCCCCTATTAGTACGCCAGTGTTCAGGGGCTCATTTTTTCTCACCCCCGGATAATAAAAAACAAACACGTACCGTAGTTTCCCCCTTTTTTCCCAGATCTCACAATAATTCCACGATATACGCGTATCGCTATTAATATACACAAAACCTCCATTGATAAATATAGGAATGCAGAATGTATAGGAAATTGAATTCCTGTTAACTTTCCTTTTTTCTGAATTCAATACAATTTATATGTGATTCAATTCAGTTTTTATTATTTTTTATGTTCAATATCTAATTTTGGCGTAAATTTAATCGTAGAGGGCCGTGTGACATCCGGGTCATGTTGTTCGGCGACGTGCGTGCAATTCGCGGGACATTCCACCGCCATCTTCTGCCGGATTTGAGCTAGAATTCTACTTCGAGAAGATATTGAAACGCCTATTTTCTATAATATTTGTTTTTTTGATAAGTTGAAGATGTCTGGGGACTTAAGATCTGAGCTGTTTACGGTATGTTAACTGAGTATATTGCCTTTCAAATTTGGTGCGTGCGTACAACAATACACCGCCTGGCTTATCTGCTTATCTTATGCATTGTAATCCTATTGCAGTTTTAACTTGTTTTATTTATAGATTACAATTACACAAAGTTATGTTAATGGGACTGTCGTGTAATTCATGATCAAATTAGAGGTGTTGTTTTCCCTGTTTTTAAGCTTGGTGTCTATATTTATATTCCGATTATTATGTACTTGCTTAATAGTCTGTTACATTTTGTTTTGCTGAGGAAAATTAAGTTTTTCAGTCAAGATTTACTAGACTAAATTCTAGTTAAATTTAGGAATAGGGATTTTGGGGATGAACTTTGTCTTGTCTCTCTCACGTTTTTTGGTGATGGTGTGACTGGAAATTCATGTTTGTGATTGGATAATTTGAAAGGAAGACAAAAGTAGAGTTTTTAATGAATTTGACGTCAATATAATGTGATAAATAACTTCTTTTTGTGATCAGTAGGTAGGGGCGCTGGTCCAAGAATAAGGACCGTCTGTACAAACGAGGATATCCACGCAAACGCTGACAAATCACGTCCTAACAAATAAAGATCATCTGCATTTTCGCGGACGATCCTCATTGACAATTTGCGCGTTAGCGATGCGTAAAACGGATTTCGCGTTGTTGCTCCATGTATTTCTCATTGACGCAGCACAGCCACATTTATGATCGATAAATCCTCTGGATTCGGGAAGCAAACAACCTGTTAAAGTAGACGGTGAACTGGTGGTATTTAATATGAGGAATCTGTTTTCCGCATTGCCAGCGCGCAGATCGGAAACCCTACACCCGCTGAGTGTCGAAGAAGAAAAAATGTCAGCGAAAATGTGTACGATCCTCATTTTGAGGATGCGATTTGTCCGCGTTTAAGAGGATACATGTATCCTCGTTTATGCGAACAATCCTCATTCTCAGACCAGGGGTGATTGGTGATTGATCTCTTTTATACTGTTATTGGAATTAAGAATAAGAGTAAACAAATCTCATCAAAATTTGAGCAGAAACAGTTTCAGGTTTTCAACTTCAGAGGCGAAGAAAGCTAAGGCAGGGAATAATTTTCAGCAAAAAAATTGCATAGCAAAACTGCTAAACAAAATAATTTTTGCATAGCAGTTGGATAAATTTGTATCGCCATTTTTTTTCTCATATAGCAAAGCGCACATTTTCAGCCCACTACAATGAGATCAAGGTACATTTAAACAGGGTGGGTGTACTCACATTTCTAGTCCTCAAATGGATATGGCCGCTTGCTGCAGTGACAGTAAACAAACAACTCCCAGGTACGAGGCATCGCGCACATGCAATGCATGTAATTAGATCCCACGTGCATTGTCATTGCATTGTGCAATGATCGCGCGAACCATGCCTCAAAACAACAATCGCGGTTAGAAGGTGATCGTAGCACGCCATGTGCTTGTGCGACAATGGGTGTATGTGTATAAGCTTCACGGTTAGAGAGTGACTGCAGTATACTTCACGCACAGTAGTTACGCTGTGTTTACATGAATCGCAATTGCTGCGATGCAAATGGAAACACACATGTTTAAGGGCGGGCTCATCACACCTCCGTACAAGTGCGAGTGAGTAGCCAGTTTCGCGATCGCCGGCCCTGTATTCTGATTACAGGGCCGGCGATCGCGAAACGGGTTACTCACTCGCACTTGTGCCTAGTAATTCAGATTACAGGGTTGGCGATCGCGAAACGGGCTACTTACTCGCACTTGTAAGAGCCCGCCCTTAAACATGTATGTTTGCATTTGCATCGCAGCAATTGCGATTCATAAAAAAAGATGTGTAGCAAATGGCTGAAAATGCGTCGCAAATTGCGATGCGATACCGGGAAAATTATTCCCTGTAAGGCACGATTTCCAGACATTGATCAAAAAAATTGAACAAAAATCTAAAGAAACATGACCCAACCTAGTCAGCCAATAGTTATGAAGACTCGATAGATCTACTATATTTTAGGATTAAACATGTTGAAACATGCATGTAACTTTTTTTAAATTAGTATATTTTTGGAAGTGGACTTTTTTTTTTTTAAACTACACGTATACTAGACTAGAAAAAGAATAGAACACAACAAAAATAAATCAACCTGAACAAAACATGATATTCGTCAGATCTTAGTCTACTTCATTTGATTGATTGATTTTTTTTTGGTCAAACATAGAAAATATAGCGAGGCTAAGGTAACATCTTGTTCAAGTGATATTTATATGCTGTGGATAAAAGAAAATAAACAATGATCACATCATATAATAAAAGTGCTTTTAATTACATGGATATATTTGCTTGACAAGCATTATTTTGTACATGTACTGTGCTGTGTCCTCTCTAAATTTCACATCCTCAACCCTTAAGTCATTTGTCTTCTTTTATAATGGGGAATATATGGTAATCAGAGAATGTTAGAGAGAAAAGTATAAGCGGTAGGAGGAGACAGTAAGAAGAGTGTGCATGGATTCATGGAATATATGCAATAAACTTATATGAAGGAGAACGAGAAGTTGAGAGAGAGGGTGCGAGGGGGGGGGGGGGGGTTGAGGAGGAATGATAGAAATATGAGGAGAGAGAGAGAGAGAGAGAAAGAAAGAAATGTATGTAAGGGAAGGAGGAAGAGAAGTTAGGAGAGAGAATGGGGGGGGGGGGGGTGGTGGGGGAGTGACAGAGCGATAGATACAAGTGTATAAGGGACGTTGAACAAAGGGGAAATACGAGAGAAAAAGAGAGAGTGAAAGGAATGTGGATTTTGAGAAAATGAGACTTAATAATCCTGACTTGCAAGCACAATAAAGTTTTCACTTGGTGAGAAAATATGATGTAAAGACTTCCTTTTTTGCATTCTACCTCTTTGTAACTTAGCAGAAACTTATGGACAATAAGAAACTTGAGCCTGAATTATAATAAATTATATTTGGTAAGAAGTTTGGAAAATTATGAGTGAGTGAATAGGCTTGAAAAAGAGAAAGATTTAGGGTACATGTACATGTGTGTTGAAGAGAATCAGAAATTATTATTTTGAGAGAAAAGATGTAAACAGAGAGTCAGAGACACAGAAGAATAGAAATGTTTTTAACTGCATTTACTTTCTGTGCCATACATTTTTACATGTTTTGATTTAGTGGTATACATGTAACTGCGAATTATCTTGATGCTGTATTGATGTAATTTAATTTTCATTCACATACTTAACAATTTATTCAGTTTAATAGTTACATGTATCTACAGTACATGTAAGTTTTCATGACCAATTTCAAATAGAGAGAGAGAGAATTGTGTGAGTGAAGTCCTTGGTTTGTGGTTTGAGGTGTGTGTTTTTTCTTCTTTATTCTTAATAATGTGGGATATTTTCTACAATGCAAACTGGGGAAAATACTAGGAAGTTATCAAGCTACACCTTATACATGTACTGTATGCAAGTAACAATTTGAGATGTTAATGCTATTATTATTTTATCTTATGGAACAAAATTTTAAATCATCAGCAATATTTTACTTTCATGCCCAGACATACGACTGTACTTCATTCATAGTATCAGCTTCGTACAATTGCACAGTATGTTATTTCTGTAAAAAGATATAGAACGGAAATCAATAATCCTACATGTAGATGACGGGTCCCTCTTAAATGTTACTTTAGTAGCTGACACTTTCAAGTTTCTATAAATGTTTTAAATTTTATTGTCTACCTTTAATTGAACATATATTTTTTTATTTTGTGTCATTCCAATTGTATCGGTGGAGGGCAGTAACTTTAAAACACTTAAATATTCTTGTGTAATTTTAGAGATAATTGAAAATTGAAAACAAGCCAATGGATTCATGCATGCAGTTCATAAGATCGCATGAATTAGACAACAATTTCTATGAAAATATAAGTTCTATTTTGAGAATTACCCTAGGGATCTGAATGTGTGTTTTATTTTTTAATTGAATTTGAATAATTATTCACCTGCTTCTGTAGAATATAACAATGAATTTCCAATTTAATTGATTCTAAGAATGCAATATTTTCTTGTTTTTTGTACTTGATTTATTTTTATTATGTCATGGTACAGTTTAGTACCTTTTTGATGCATAAGTTAAAAAGCAAAGAAAAATAAGAATACATGTGCAATTTTATGATACATGTGTATGATATTTTATTGAATGCATGATATTTTATTTATATTTGATGTTTTAACAATTTCACCATTTTGCCCAGTAATAAAAACATTTCTTGATTGTAATGTCTTACAATGAAAGTGTATCATTCAAAGTCTTTGTAGTCTATGAAATTGTTTTAACTGCACAAGAGTTTGGGAGATGCATGAATGTTTCCCTAAAGTTTCTCCAAATCTATAATGCTCTTGAATATTACCCCAAATTCATATAGCTTTTAGTGCAACTCTGTGCCTCATGCTACGATTTACATGGAACTTACTGACAGCGTTGTTCATGCTCAAATATGAGATGTTCATGTACAACTGTAGTTGCAAGTTGAGAATTGTATGTAACAATAACTTCAAGTCCTGATTTAGTCAATCCCTCAAACTTATTCAAATTTCAAAGGGGGAAAACTTTGTGAAAGCATTATAAATTTTAGAGTCTCTAAAGAAGAATCTTTGTTTATCTTATATCTCAGGTATTGCACATGAATCTGTCTGAGTTAGATCATAAAATTATTTTAGTTTATTTTAAGTAAAGGAAGGATTTTTCTACCAGATTGGGTAAGTAATTAGTGTAAAAATGAGCTGCTTACGGAGGACTGTTGGATATTAGTTAAAAACATAGTTTTCTGGAAAAAAACTCTGATAGATGTGATTACGGTACTTACATGTAGATATTGTACACTGTAGATAATTGAATGATCTGTACGCTGAATTGAGTGTTAAAGTGTGATTGGAATGGTGCAGTGCTTCTTTTCTATCTTTTCTTGGCTATGTAGAACTCTAACAATTACTTCAAAATAATTGTTCAACCTGATTTTAAGAAATACATCCCCCTTAGCTACCTGCCCTGAATGACTACCCTCCCCCCAGAAAATGAACCCATATTTTCCACTTATTTAACTTTAATATTGGAGCGAGTTTTTAATATATATTTTGTTTTCATTGGGGGGTACATGAAGGTGCAAAGGGGGGAGGGGGACTAGGGTATAATTGCCTACATGTAGGGGATAGTCTGCGGGGTTTGTTTTTAGTCTCCACTTTAAAAAATATGTACATGTAATCCCTTCATGATTCACATCAAATAATAAATAGTTTGTGACAATAGCAACTCCCAATCAAGCCTCCTTTTCATCCTCTTCTCCATGTGTGGATGTTTGAGAGTCTGATTTGCGATGAATGCTAAAACCTGTGTGATCTTAACGCTTGACCCAAACTCTTGTGCAAACTTGTAAATATTGTATGATAAGTGGATTAGGTATCGTATAATATCTTCCAGCATTTAACTCCCTCTCCCCCAAATTTCTCTCTCCACCTCGACAAAAACAGGGCTGGGGGTATGTTCCTGAAAAAGTCAAGAAGGCGCAGCGGAAAATCCACTTGTATCCCTTCGACACCGACGCATGGAATATTCTTTTACGAGAAGCACAGGTAAGGGTCGTTACATTTCACAAGTTCGCAGGGACCACCAAGAAGCAGGAATATTTTTTAAAAAGAAAGAAAAGTGTATAAATTCATTGGTACAAATAAAAAAAAGAATAAAAACATTATCCTCTCAAGTGTGTTTTATTGCATTCTTGTCTTTTTCTATACAAGCGTATGCAGTAAAAAGTTTGAGTTCGGGTTTAAAGGAGAACCGTCGAGTTGCTTCAACCGACAAATAAAAGATCAATATCTCTGAAGATGCAATGCCAAATGTTTCTTTTGTTCGTTGTGTCAATTTTTGTTGTCGAACTTGAGTCTTTATTTTTTTAATGCTTGAGTACCCCCTTCACATTAGATGCCTTGCAGGTTTAATTGGGTTTGAATAAGAATCACAAGTTATTAAAATGAGATGAAGACATATTATTGTGTTTTGTCATTTGTTGCTTGTCTCTCAATTATCTATTTTGTCGTTGAGCAAGTAGGCAACTGGTGCAAAGGCAAGAAGGGAGTCTTTTTTTTTCTTATTTAAAAAAAAAAGATGTTATTCTAGAGGATTTTAGTGTTTAAAATTCTAATGTTACATGTAGTTAGGTTTGATTTATTCAAATAATCAATTTGCAAAAAAATAATCATATTGAAGAACTATGAAGTAATTAGTAGTCGTAATAGAAATGTAATAGCAGTGTTCAAAATAACACAACTTCTAAAACCAAATTGTTATTGATTATCAAAAGTAGCAGTATTATACTCTTAGAAGAACAGAGAAGAAAAAGAAAAACAAGTAAAAAGAAGGCAGAAGAACAGAAAATAAAAGCAATAAGAAGAAGAATGGAGAGTAATGATGTTACCCAAGAAGACTGAACGAACCAAGGGAATTGAAGAAAGAAGATGAACGGGAGAAAGAAGAAGAGAAGGAGAAAAGAAGACAAAAACGGGAAGATAAGAACTCCAAGAAGAAGAGATATACAGTGTATAATTTAATATCCAATTTACCCTTGTCCTAATTAGTTGTTACAATCAACTCTACCTTCCTAAATAAAGTCACTTATGAAGGTTGTCATAATTACTAATTAGTCTGCTTATTTCAAACAAGCAACTTCACTTTCAGCCTTGTAAATATGTAAAAGTAAATGAAATCTTGTTATGCAATTTGTTTGGAATGGTAGAATAACTTCATGACATTAAGTCATTAGCCAAATGAGGCAAAGAATTTGATGGAAAAGTTTCAGTTGCTTAATATTTTTACTTTATATCTAGAATTAGTAAGTACCGGTATAAGAGATGCACTGTACTGTGGTATTTGATAGATGTTTAGGTGAATATTTAGGTCGTATGATTTATTTGCTCTGTTTTAATAAAGTATCACTTTTGTTTTGTGATTTGTTAAAGTTTATTTTTTCCACAATGTGTCAAATGTGTAAAGGCCCATTCAGACATGAAATAAAACCACCACCACCAAAAAAAAATAAAGGCAGAGAAAAATTACATGTGATCAGTCAAGTGCACTCATCATTTATGTATTGAAGACACTATTTTAGAGAGTATGCATGGTGGCTACTGTTATGTGCATTTCTTTTTAAACCATCAAAATATTGCCACTTTGCTTTTTCACTTACGGTACAAAAACTTGCGAATTATTTGTCGCCATGGTTCTTAGGCGGTTTACCAAGTCTTGTCTGAATGGAGCTGAAAGGGCTGATCATGTATCAACGGTAATGTTGAGATGGTTCTATGTAGGAAATATATTGGATTGGTAAAAATAGTTTGTGAAGGCTCATTTGCGTAAATCGCTGTGAGTGTTGCAATTTTTCTACATAGACTGATTTATATCATTATCTTTGATATGTGACCATCCCTATAAGAAGAAAATGAGTTCTGTTTGTTTCAAGTTTTGAAAGTTTGATGGAATTTTTTATTGTGTGCCTTCTGTCAAGAGCTTCAAACATGGAATAGTCGGAGAAGAGTTGATTGTATGCTTGACTCTTACAATTTCGTTCTTTTTTGATAATCACTTTTCTCTATCTCTGCCTTGTTATCTGACTCTCTCTCTCTCCTCTCCTCTCTTTTCCTCACTCTTTTTCTCTGTTTTTCTCCCCCCCCCCCTCTTATTTCTTTCCTCTTTCTGGATTTGCTTTCTACTTCTTCACTTTTCTTTTCTTCTTTGTCCATATGATAATCTCCATATCACTTGGATAATATATACCGAGTTCTTATTTTAGTTATTTCTTTGTTCACTCCCTCATCTCTCTTTTTGTTCTATTTACCTCTCTTTTCATCTCTTTATTTCACTCCTCCCATCTCAGTCTTGCCTATTTCTTGATTTCCCTCTTCAAACTGTTTTCTCTCAACCCTCTCTATCTGTCGTTTCTGGGTGTCTTTTCATTCTCTCTTTCTCTCTCTTATCTCTCTCTTTCTCTATTCTCTCACTTTCTATCTATCTCTCTCTGAATATATGCCAAGAAAAGTGCTTGACAGAAGTGTACAATGTTTGTAATGGAATTACCCAAAAAGTTATCTTTTCTTAAAAGATGAAATACATGTAGTATGTCAACAATCCAACGTTCCCTTTTCCCCACTCTCTATCTCACGATGTCTCACTTAGAACCAACCTGTGGAGAAAGCCAGGACTCTTTACGAGCTTGTGGTTACGACGTTCGCAAACTCCGGACGCTACTGGAAAAGCTACGTGGAGCAAGAGGTCATTTTCTATACACTTTTTTTTTAGGAGCGATTCCTTATAAAAATATATCATAATACAAGCTTCAAACAAATCTTTCATAACATAAAGGTTTGCGATCAATTGCAATTTTATAACAACGGTTCTGATTGGTTGATAGTCGAACTTTTGAACAGAATGTGCCTGCAATGATGATCTTGATTGGTCATTGTCATTTTTCAATTGATCACAAACCTTTAAGTTATGGGGCCCAGAAGTAATAACAAGTAAAAAAAAAAAAATGTCTTTAAAACAGGGTCACTGGGAACCTCAGATGAATAAATGGGGGTGACCTTGCTATTGGTATGGACCACTATTCATAACGTGTAACTTCCTATACGTGAAGAACTGCTATTCATAAAACGGAAAGGGGGTCACTATTCATAAAGGCGTAAGGACCGCTATTCATAATACGAAATGAGGGTGGCTATTCATAGATTCGTATACGTATAATACTTCTCGTATGATGAATAGCGACCCTCTTCTCATATTATAAATAGCGACCCTCTTCTTCGATTATGAATAGCAGTGCTTACGAATAATGACCCTTTTCTCAAATTATGAATAGCGAGCAGACCCCAATAAATGTATATAAAAAAACGTTGTGCATATTCCCTCTTTGAAAATGATGCAGGCCTTTTTCATTTCTTTTCTTTGTCTAAAAAGAATGAAAAAGGTCTGCATCATTCTTGTGAGAAAAAAATATATGGAAAAAATATAACTCCCAAGACCTTCACTTTCTTTGTCCTAAATGTATACAATCCTATGGTCCCCGTTTTTAGTTTTACACTACCATTACAATTTAATTAATCTTAATGCAAAATATAATCATACAAACTTGAAGTACAATACAGGTATGAAATTGACTAATGTACAATATAATCATTGACAACAAATGGAAATGACAGTTAACCCTGCAGAAGTTGAATCTTCTTGGACTGCAATAAAATAGTTTGACTCGTACCAAATTCGACTGTATTGGAAAATATATTAATTCTTCTCCCTGGTCAGAACCATCATTTAATAATAAGCACATTACAAAATAAACTTGTTAAACAGTCTACATCTTTATCTCTGCACATGAAACGCCTTCATCCTGGTCTAACTACATGGAACCACTTTGCAATCAATTTCACTTGCAGATGAGGAGCAAGAACTACGAGAGAGTTGAAAAGGTATGATGATCAGAAGTGCTCAATTATTTTATGCTAGCATTAAATAGCAGACATTGTAATTGCAACATTCTCTACCTGCAATGTGTGTATTTATCTTCATGTCATAGCCATTATGTTTATTTTGTCATGCAGATGTTATGTGTATATATGAGTAAAGAGACCTGTTGATTTGTTAGAAATAGAATGAAAGTACACTATGAATTGCATCTAGTTTAGACTAGAAACAAATTCAGGAGCAAGAGATTTATTTGAAAGAGTTGGAGAGAAAGAGAAAAGTATTTTTTTATCAAAAGAGCAAGGTTCATAACATGGTAGCGAATGCTGTGAGAAGCAAGTGTGGGTTCTTTTTGGTGGGACTTGTCAAAAGATAATTTTCACCAAAGTAAGGAGAAAGAAATGATTGGCTCACTATATATTTCAATCCACCATGGCACAAACACTTGTCTCCTACCCCAGCTGTTTCAACGATGCTTGATGAAAGTGCTCAACATTGACCTATGGAAGTGCTACCTAGCCTACGTCAAGGAGACTAAGGGGAGTCTATCGTCGTACAGAGAGAAGATGGCCCAGGCATATGACTTTGCCTTGGATAAGATGGGAATGGACATCTTTTCGTATCCCATCTGGAACGACTACATCAACTTCTTGAAGGGAGTGTAAGTTGAAAAGGTGTTCATAGCTGTTGTACAGTGGTGTAGCCAAGATGTGGCTATACAGCCCCCCCCCTGTATCCTGTGGATATACATTAACCATTGGTCATATTACCTATTATTCCTGCATCCTATTTTAATAACTTGAATCTACTCCAACCCTTCCCCCCCCCCCCCCCCCAAAAAAAAAAAAGTCTAGTAGGACACGTCGCCTTGGACCAATGAAATTCAGAATTGGCTAAAAATTAGTTGAAATTATTTATTGATAAGATAGTTTATGGACATTGTAAAAGACACTGATTGAAAACTTGACTTGTGAAGTTTGAGTTTCGATACTTTTTGGAAACTTGATTTTGATTGAAAAGTTTTTATTGTGGTTGCACTTTGCAGCCAAATGGCTGAATTATGTACAATTTACATGGGCAATAGTACATACAAATGTGGCTTAAAAAACGGATCAACTTTGAAAAGAACAAGATGCTGTTTGCACAAAGTGTAATATATATAACAAAAATTCATGACCAACATGACCAAGGCAATAACATACAAAAGGTAAAAGACAGAGAAAAGGGGCAAATGAGATCAAGTTATATTATAAGTTGTGAGGTGTCGCAAGAGTGATGACAGTGTTAAGAGTTTTTACTGATTGAAATCAGATGTTAACAACTTTGTTCACCCTCACCCTTGTAAGTTACTTTTTATAAGTTAAATTCCTCCTTCACTTGTTCCTCCATCAGTGAAGCAGTAGGGTCATATGCTGAGAACCAGAGGATCACAGCCGTCAGACGTGTGTTCCAACGAGGTATCGTCAACCCCATGTCAAACATTGAGGCTCTGTGGAAAGACTACAACAACTATGAAAATGTAAGCATGATAATAATCAGGGATTTAAAATGCTCTTATTCAAGGAATTGGACTATTTTTATTCAATTCAAGGTTATATTAAAAAAAAACGGTACAATGATGCACGTGCTGCAGCTAAAAAGCTGAAATGTATATGTTTACAATGATTGCGGATAGTGGATACATATAAATAGAAAAGAATATCCATTCAAAAAACATATCTACATAAGAAAGAAAGAAAGAATTCGGTTGGACCATTGGAGAGAGCTGAATAGGCACACATCTGTGGATAGAGCCGAGACTTTGCTGACGCAATCATAAACGTTTCCAGAACATGACCTATTATGAGATGTATGATCTCATGATTATCAAATGTACCACATTGCCCTTTGATATGTACATACATGACATTATGACCCCCCCCTAAAAAACATGTCTGTATGAGAGCCAAATATCGATGCAATAGGCAATACATAGAGGTATGGAAATCACCTTCGAGTTTATTCATTTGGAAGTTTTTAAAACTGTGCTGTCTTGTCCTTATGAAATTTGTTGAAACAGTTAATCGTGAATCATCTTTACAATTGTTGGAATATAATGTTAATACCAATAGAGCTTGCATATGTCGGAAATCACATTTCACAAAACTTTTTATCAGTGACAAATGACAGTCTTTGTTATAAGCTAGTGAAATCCTTGTTTCTGATTGGTTAACTGCAAATTTGTCACTGATGTTTGTCATTTACCATTGATAAATGGCTTCATGAAATGGGTCCCAGTTATCTCATGCAGTTCATTGCAGGGTGTGTGAAGTACAAATGTTCTCATTTTTTTATACAGGGAATCAATATTATGATAGCCAAGAAGATGATTGAAGATAGGAGCAGAGATTACATGAATGCCAGAAGGGTTGCCAAGGTAAGAAACTCTAGTTGATCACTAATTATTCTATTTGCTAACATTTTTGGAAAAAATTATATTGTGCAATATTATAGTTTGATATACATGTAATGAAGGCAGTGAATTTGAAAATACTTGTATGTAAGATTGAGGGGGAAAATTGGTCTAATCATATACTTCACCTATTCTGTATTTCTGTAGATCCTTGAAAAGGTTGGTCTCGTTTTTCTGATAAATCTATGAAAGTATACAGCAGAAACTTGATAGTGTACTCACAGTGTGATCTGCTTTAATATATGCAGTTGTCTTGCCAAGTACACTAAGTGAAAAAATAAAAGACACCATAGTTAATGAAATAACGTTTTTTGAAGACCTGGAAATCATCATTTTATAAACAGAAAAATCATATAGAAATACCTTCTCACTAGACCTGTATACTAACATATTCAAGTTTATGGATGTTTCTTTCCTGGGGACCTAGACATGAGTTATTCAATGAACTTGTTATTAACGAATGAACTACAATACCTTGAATCCAGTCTGCATATACTACTTGTTGCTATGTCGGGCAAGCCTTTATCAAGCTTTCAGGTTGTCAAGAACAACCTTTGTTTAAAGCCCCACTGTACCACTTGTAGCTACTTGCTCCCTCTATATAGAAAACAATGCCTAAGCGGTGACCGTTGGTTCCCCATGATCCTCTTTTTCTTATGTTAATTAAGAGCTGAGTTGATGCGATAGCCACCTGTCAGTGACAACACTGGGTGGTCTAATCCCTCCTGGCCAAACTAGTACAGACAGGATTTAAGAAATATGCATAAATTTTGAAAAAGTTAGCAAACCGGTCTATTCCTCTGATCCACAGGAGTACGAAGCCACCACCAAGGGTCTGAACAGGAACAACCCCTCGGTCCCTCCGACAGGTACAGCGGAAGAGGCGCGGCAGATCGAGCTCTGGAAGAAGTACGTCAACTGGGAGAAATCGAATCCACTCAGGACGGAAGATCAGATGCTCATCACCAAGAGAGGTTGGTGGTTCACTATCTCCTTTTTCCTGTACTTACAAATTTGGTTTCCTGTCAGTCAATAATAATAATATTCCACTTTTATATAGCGCCCAATACAACGATGTGTCTAAGCGCTTTACAGATGTATTATTACCCCAATCATCGGATTCAGGCTTACCCGCACACAATGTATGCACATACTCCACTTCCTGAGAAGCATTTCAGCCAGTCGCCATTTTACAAGCGCACACTTGCTCATCCAACCACATTAACTTTCGCTTTTTTTCATTTCTGCTTTGATCATTTTTCTCTACTTTTTTTTCTTTGCTTCATGAGGGAAATCAAATGTTGAGTTTCGATAATCAATGATTGATAATCAGTTGTCACATACTCTAATGAAATTTACATTAAAATTTGAAATATTGAAGTACATATCGAGGGGTCAGTGACACAAAGACGTAACTCCATTTTTGGTCATTTTGAGAAAAAGTGGTTTTTGTGTCACTGAGCACTTGGGCCTTAGGATTTAAGTCTATGTTTCATTAGCCTTTGACTTAAATGGGGTGCTGGGTGGAGTTAAGTCTTTGTGGATGAGAAAATGATTTAATTGTCCAGTTATAGATAGATGATACATAGCCTCATATGTGCAAAATGTTGATGTTGCTCTTCATTGAATGCGATTCCTAGCAAGGTTCAGTTTGTTTGTGTTTGAATGGTCTAAACAACTCACTTACAATATCAGAAGGAAAAAAACAAAATACATTCAGAAGTTTCTATTAGAATTAAAACATCACCTTAACTTTCAAATTACTCTAAAGAATTCTATTGCATGGTCAATATTTTTGTTTTGAAACAAACTATTCATATTTCATGTATTGCAAATTTTTACTTTCTTGTTTTTTTTTCAGTGATGTTTGCATTTGAGCAATGTCTGCTGTGTCTTGGCCATCACCCTGACGTGTGGTATGAATTTGCTCTCTATCTGGAGAGTGCTAGCAGAATCTTCACAGAGAAGGGGGTAAGTGCTCCTCATTAGTTTCAAAGTAATATGATGAACGGTTGGGGTTTTCTATTTCAGATTGGCATTTGATAATCTTTAAGCCTGCACTACTTATAGCTACTTGCGCCCTCTATAAAGCAAACAATACCTAATCGGTGACCATTGGTCCCCCATGATCCTCTTTTTCTTATGTTAATTGAGAGCTGATTTGATGACATAACCACCTGTCAGTGACCTTGCAGGGTGGTCTAATCCCTCCTGTTAACTAGTACAGATGGGCTTTAAGTCTAACATAAAATCAAAATATATTAGACTGACTACTTCAGCAAGTAATTGCTGGTTTATAAGAGGAATAAGATATTGTTATTTATTAAACATTGCCTATTTGAAGTTCTTTTTTTCTGTAAATGATTTCGCTATGTGAGCTCACTTATAGAGGAGGGAAAGGCTAAGCTGTGGGAAATTTGAACATTATAATGATACTTGTTGTCTCTATTATGTATTATATCCTTGATTGGTTGAGAGCTCGCCACATGACCAGAAATATTTGACCTATTTTTAGAAAGTACTATATGAGAGTACTATTTTGGTTTACTATTTGGGAGTTGAAAAAAAAATGTGAATTTTTTTTTTAATTGAATCAATTTTTTTTTCTCCCAAAAATGTTTTTTTAATATTTCTTTAAATTTAAATAAATGTTTGATGCAGGATATAAAACAAATATACCATGCCTTCTATTCGAGGTACGGGTTAAACTATGGGCCTCGGTGACTCCAAAAGTACCATTTGCTTCTGTGCTGCGCCCCTCAGCAAATAGTACTATTGGAGTCACCTCTTGCGCATAGTTTTAACCAGAACCTCTCAAGGCAGTGTATATTTGTATATTATTTAGCCCTGCTTCCCCTGTTACGATTTGATCTGGGGAATATCTGATACGTTTGTCAAAACTGTTTTATAAAGTTCTTCCTGTAAAAAATTTGCTTCAAGCTCTAGAAAGTTCTGTAGTTGATCACACAGGTTTAAAATGAAAGCAAGTGTTCATGGCAGTGCATGGAAAAAGTACTGAAACATCTTGACTTCTTTGACCAGGATTGATTAGATCCTCCCTCTGTGTGGTCACTGACAGGTGGTTATCTCATCAAATAAGCTCTCAATTAACATGAGAAAAAGGGGACCACGGGGGACTGCTTAGGCATTGTTTTCAATATAGAGGGAGCAAGTAGCCATAAGTAGTGCAGTGGGGCTTTAACATGTATTTAATATATTATTTTATTTTTCAGGACATGAACAGTGGTAAGGTGTACAGTGACGAAGCAGCAGCCGTCTACGAGAGAGCCATCTCCACCATCATGAAGAAGAACTACCTGACTTACTTTGCGTATGCTGACTTTGAAGAGGTTAGTTAGACTTTTTAGAACAACTGCAGAATACCCAATCACACAGGTGACTCTACCACTTACCCCGATGCTAGGGCATAACCCTGACTAACCTTTACGCGCAACCATGATCCTTGATACTAACCCTAAATCCTAAGCTTAACTGGATTCCGAATACATTTTACAACAGACTGATACACGTTTGGTATTTTGCAGTTAAGCCTATGAATCTGTTTAAGTCAAAGTGAACCTTCCCCAACCAGGGGAGAAAAACTATCATAATTGTGGTTTATATAGCGCATAATAATCATCAAAGACAATCCTCTATGCGCTTTATATTATTACATTCATACAATTTACATTATCAACATTTATTACATACACATTATAGATAATTGCATTATTACGTACAAATTACAAATTAAATTACATCAAATGACTCTACATCAAATAACTCTACGACTATGCAATAATTATGTGACTTTCTTGTAGTAACAGGCATACAATAGTCCAGACATTGATAGTCCATCGGAAACTGTGGAAATGTTTTATCAAAGTCATTTAGTTGTATTTGAAAAGAAAAACGTTCTGTTTTCAAATGTGATAATCCTTCATTTGATTTTACATGTTCCTTTTCTTTCTCTCTTTCAAATATGATTTTGTTGCCAATTTAATGATCTTTTTGTTGCCAATTTATTGATTTGAATTCTCTCATGTTTACTCTACAGGGAAGGATGAAGTACGAGAAAGTTCACAACATCTACTCAAGGATGCTGGCTCATGAAGATGTCGACCCAACTCTGGTATATATACTTGATTTAATAATATAACAAATTGTGTTTGTGTGTGTGTCTTTACCTGGCTTTTGAGAAATGTCAGGTATGTTGCATGGGATTCATTGTCTTTGGAAGAACCAACATAGCTACTGTATTACAGAATTATTGTGGTCCTGCGTAAAAAAAAAGCACTTGAACACCTAAGATTTGTTTTTGGCACACAAGTAAATTTGAAAAATCCAAGAAACTCTTTAGACTGGTTTTCCATCTCCGGGTGGAAAGTCTTAACTGTTCCCTCCTATTTGTCTTTATGTATGATAAAGGTGTATGTGCAGTACATGAAGTTTGCCCGCCGAGCTGAAGGCATCAAGGCAGCTAGGACAGTGTTCAAGAAAGGCAGGGAGGACCCGAGGAGCAAGTACCATGTCTACGTAGCGGCGGCGCTCATGGAGTACTACTGCAGCAAGGTGAGTAGGCCATTCTGTGACATGCAGTTAATAACTTACAGCCTACACCAAATCTGTTGGAACCACAAAACATAATTTGGCTTATACAAAATTTGACTTGGGAAGTGTAAATAATACGTAGTTTGGTCCTGAAAGAAAATTATTTAACTTCTATTATCCATTTATATTTCTCTTCGACTTTGAAGTATGCAGAGTTGGGCAGAGTAAAGTATGTATTGTTCCACAGTCTATTTCAAACTCTCGTGATATCGTAACTTCAACCCTGGATGCCAACGCTAATCCTAGCCTGAAACTTAGCACAAACCCACCACTACACCTAAACCAATCCTGAAACATAAAGTCAACATAGTATGCCTAGCGTGAAATCCGTTTGCAAGCCCTATTTTTATATCTTTTACAAAATAAAGGTTAGAACCAATGTTACTGGCCCGAACTTTGTTGGTTTATCCTTTTTGACGGAGGGCTTTGAATAAGGCTTTGAGGATAACTGAAAAGTCTGAATATCCTCACAAGTTTATGAGTGTTGGCACACAAAATGTTTTGTCTTTTCTGCTCATACATCTGGTATACATGTTGGGATTTGAATAAAAAGATGCTAAACAAAACTATGAAATGTTGGCAGTTGTCCTGAAGGGGTTGAATGTTGTGAAAATGTGAGACATTCGGAGCACAAAGAGTTACTGAAT
Source organism: Strongylocentrotus droebachiensis (assembly GCA_035222895.1). Taxonomy (NCBI): domain Eukaryota; kingdom Metazoa; phylum Echinodermata; class Echinoidea; order Camarodonta; family Strongylocentrotidae; genus Strongylocentrotus; species Strongylocentrotus droebachiensis. Next base: position 61,052 of record JAVYIG010008481.1, read on the forward strand.
TGCTTGATACCGCTTTCAGTATGTTTGGAATTTGATGAATTTTCTTAAACGTTGTAATTTCCCAACTTTGTTATTAATTACTCCCTCTATCCTAATATCTCTTTCCACCAGGATTCTCAAGTAGCATTCAAGATCTTTGAGCTCGGTCTCAAGAAGTATGGCAATGTTCCTGAGTACATCTTAGCCTATGTTGACTACCTGTCCCATCTCAATGGTGTGTATACTCAACTCATGAAATTATTCAGTCTTCGTGTCTGGTCGGGTTGTTGCGTTACACTTCCATTTGTAAAAAGAAAGCAGAAAATCATGTGAAGATGCACGTTAAAGATGCGACCTGTTATAGATCTGCTGTAGGTTGTTTTCCCTATTGCAGTAAATAGGTATAGATATATTGACTGCTAGGATATGCATCGCTGTTTCTATAGGCTCAAGGGAACGTTACATCCTGCTATGACCCCGAGGCACGCCCCGGGTCATAGAAAGACCTCAAATACCCCTGCCTCATTAGGGTTAAGTCCTCTCCAAGAGACTTGTTAATGAGGATGAATTCCTTACCAAAAGCGCACATCGACTTGGTTTTGAACCAAGGACTTCCCGGTTATGAGACCACTGTTCTACCGCTGAACCATCACGCCTTAGTTGTACGCTACTGTCCTTTCTCTCATTCTTTCTCGGTCTTTGATTCTCATTTTTAGAGGATAACAACACAAGGGTTCTGTTTGAGAGAGTTCTCACATCAGGGAGCCTCCCACAAGAACACTCTGGGTAAGTAATCACAGACATTAAAAATGCATAATTTGAGGTACCATGAACTGAAACTCGACAAAATCATAGCCAAGAAAAGAAAGTTTTGTCTGCGTTATTATGAACCAATGAATCTGTACAGTAATATATCCAACGAATTTGTTGGTTCAAAATAACGCAGACGATTTGATATTAAAACTATTTCAATCACGTATACGTGTCCTGATAGAAAAGCGAAGAACTGTTTGAGTTGGAGAACGGAATTCACCAAATATTTTGCTTTTCGTACAAGGAATCATTTACACCTTTTCTCTGTTCTCTTGGTAGTTTTTGTCACCTTGCATATTCATAGCTGTGTTATTTTTTTCTCCAACAAAAAGCGATGAAAAATTTAATTGCCTTTGATTTTTATGCTTCATAATTGGTTGGGTTAACACAACTGTTAAAATGAAGTGCAGATAGTACCAAGTACCCAAACCTGGGTTCTGTTTCATAAAATTTGTGATAGATAAAAAGTTACCGTAACTGTATTTAGCTACGGAAAATTTGACTTTGATTGGCTGAGAGCAAATTTGTGATAAGAATTTAGCGTTTGTTTATTGATACATGTATCAAGTTTTATGAAACGGGGCCCTGTTTGAGGTTTTCATTTGCCACATTCCACCCAGGCAAGGTAATTGGTACCAGGTAGCAAGACAATCCTTGAATGCTTGAGCGTCTTTCTTGGGAGCTCGGCTAAAGCCAGGGTTATGAAATGACTGCAAGGCCCTCAGAAAGATCAGTATTAATAATGATGAGGCTACCCTGGGTAAACAAAGACATATAATTATTATTACTTTTACTATTATTACTATTACTACTTCTACTACTACGACTACTACTACTGCTGCTACTAATACTACTACTACTACTACTACTACTACTATTACTATTTCTACTAGCTGGACCCGCGGAAATCCGCGGGATTCTAGAGGGGGGCGGGGGGTGTAAATAGATATATAGAGACTGTCTAAATTAAAACCACCAAGAACTTTATTTGCCATTCAAGCCATTAAAAAAATATACTTGTTTAGGACCCGCGGAAATCTGCGGGATTCTAGAGGGGGGCGGGGGTGTAAATAGATATATAGAGACTGTCTAAATTAAAACCACCAAGAACTTTATTTGCCATTCAGGCCATTACAAAATATACATGTTTAGCGTCCCCGCCCGCTTCCTTTTTGGGGGCCGCCTCCAATTTTTTTTTTTTGATTTTTTTTTTTTTTTTTTTTTTTTTTTTTAGGGGCCGCCTCCTATTTTTTTTTTTGAAAGAAAAAAAACATAAAAAGCACTGCTAAAATGTATTTCTGACTTAAAAAAAAAAAAAAAAAATCTCGGCCGCCATCTTGAAAAATAGCCTGAATGTCAGGGAAAATGTACGGAGCGGCCATTTTGAAAGAAAAAAAAAAAAAAAAGGGCCTCCTCCCATTTTTCTAAAAAACAGGACGCTTTAAGCATGTTTTTTTTTTAATTTGGCCTTATATTAAATTTAAAAAACAATCCAACTGTACCGGTAGTTATTCTTTAAGCCACTGGAACTGCGTAGAGTTCTGTAGAGTGGCGTACCGACTACGCAGAAATTAGGCTGCGTATTAATGGGAAAAAAGTCCCTGCGTAGGTTATGCGTAGGCTGGCGTACGGGTTTGCTTATGGTTGCTTACTGTGTTGAAAGCTTTTACTGCTTTGTCAATCTGGCGTAGGGTAGCGTACTGTTGCGTAGGCATGTAGCGTAGTGTTGCGTAAAAAGACGTACTTTCTGCGTCAAGTTTCTATGCCTAAAGTACGCGAAAAAAATTAAACATGTTGAATTGTTTTTGTTCATCTTGCGTACCCCTTTCCGTCCCTCAGCATATAGTAACGTAGGCCAGCGTAGGTGGTACGCAACACTACGCAACTCTACGTATTGACCCACGCCAATTAGTGACCCGCAGGTGCCACAAATAAAGTATTAAAAAAAATGCTCATCTGACCCTAATTAAACGCCTAAACCCCCCAAGCTTTCGGGGGTTTATGGCCCCTTGAAACCCGTGGACCCCACGTCTATATTATATATACACTCAACTTGCTGCGATCTGATCTCTCCCCCCCCCCCCCCACTTTGAAGAACGTAACCCCCTGAGCTTTTGGGGGTTTATGGCCCCTTGAAACCCATAGACCCCACGCCTATATTATATATACACTCAACTCAGGACCCGCGGAAATCCGCGGAATTCTAGAGGGGGGCGCAGGCAAAAAATTAAGTTTTTCATTTCTGGGGCTCCATTTCAAATTTTCGGAAAATTTTCAGGGGCTACTTTTTCAACTTTTGGGGGTTCTTTTTTCTGGGGTTACTTTTTCATTAATTCATAAAAGGATAGGCCTACACTTTGTTGAGATTTGTTTAGTAGGCTAAGGTTTGAGGCTTCCTACATCCTACTTCATAATTGCCTATTTAAAATATAAAAAAAATTCTCTAGTTCAATAACTAAGTTTTCATGCATTGATTTGATGCAAGAATTGTAACATAATAATAGTTCCTAGATTGTGATTATTTCTGACCATGAATTTCGATAATCATTTTTCAAAGTAAAATTTTCATAAGAAAATCAGACAGTCGTTTAAAAACGTAGACATTAGTAATACTTTTACTAATTCTAAGCTCAGGTTTCGTAAATCTATTCACGAAACTATATTGAAATCGCGGCAATAATGATGCAAACCAACAGATAACAATTTCAAAGTGTCAAATCTCTTCGACTCGAGCTCAGCTGAACTCACACACACTTCAGCTTAACTCCAGCAAGCTCGAACACCGGCGCCGCAGGCGTCGGACGCCTGCGGTGCCCGGTGCCGGTGTTGGAGCTTCCCGAGCACGCAGCTGTACTGTGTGTTGAATGAAAGCAGCTTGCGACTGAAGTGTCAGTCCATTGGTTTTCTTGTGAAAACTTTCCTTTAGAAAATGATAATCAAACTTGAGTATACATGGCCGTAATAATCACAAAATAAGCTTTGATTTCATACCTCCATTCACGAAAACTATATAAAAATCGCGGCAATCATGATGGAAATAGGTCTCTAAGTTTGGACGTCGCCCGTTCATCTCTTGTGCAGCTACAACATGCAAAGCACATCCTATAGAAAGATACCTAACACGGGGTAAGTCGTACCCATTCAGCGTGCATTTAATACGCCACTTAATGTGAGTGGATGGTCATCGGTCGTGTGTCTACGGATGTTATGTTGAATATCCATGAGGTATCTCTGTCGTCACGCATATCATGCATTATGCATGTCGCGTCTGTTTTCGCCCTGGACGTCGACACGGAGGAGGACCTCGGGCGGAGTATAGCCAATTCCACAGAGTAGACTCTCCCGCGGACGATGGCACCGGGCACGGGTGCCCCGAGGGCAGGGTTCGGGAGGAGATAGCCGCACCAACTTGGGTCGGCGATCTCATTAAAAAACAATAGAATACAAAGGCTCGCCGAGACGTCGCGCCCCCCGCGGAGCCTTAGCGTATTATTATTATAGATTTCTATTACTGTTACTACGACTACTACTACTACTACTACTACTACTACTACTACTATTACTATTTCTATTTCTATTACTGTTTCTACGAATACTATTACTATTACCACTATTATTATTATTATTATTATTTGTTTGGATTGCCTACTTCTTTACAGAGAGACATGGCTACGATTTGAAGACTTTGAGTCAACGTGCGGAGATCTTGCCAGTATCATCAAGGTTGAGAAGAGGAGACAGACGATCTTCAAGACTGAGTACAAAGACCGGGAGACAAGTCTCTTGGTGGACAGATATCGGTACCTAGATCTCTTCCCGTGCAACCCATCTGAACTCAAAGCTCTCGGCTATAAGGTAAACAGACGTAGTGGATAGCTCAGGCTTCTTATTGTTATTCTCCTCCTTTTTCTTCTGCTTTTCCTTCTTTTCTTTATTCTCCTTCATTTCCTTTCATTCTTTCTCTTCCTCCTCTCTTCTTCTTCTTCCTCCTCCTCCTCCTTTTTCTTCTCCTTCTTTGTTGTTGTTGTCATTGTCTTCTTCTTCTTCCTGCTCCTCCTCCTCCTTCTTTTTCTTCATCTTCCTCTTCTCTTTCTCTTTTTCCTCTTCTCTTTCTCTTTTTCCTCTTCTCTTTCTCTTTTTCATTTTAGTTCCTGGAAATACTTGTTGTGAGAGAGTGTAATACAAAAGTTGTTCATGCGAACCAAAACTTGTAAAGACCTTTAAAAAAACTTATGGAGAACTTTAAAAAAACTTATGGAGAATCAGCCTTTCTTGAACATTCCTCTTGAAATTGTGTAAAAAAACACATCTTTCTTGAGGCTCTGTTTAGGTTCACTTTAGAGAAAGAAAGAAAGAAAAAAAGAAATTCAATGCATAAAATTCTTGACATATCTTTCTTTCTGCAAATAGAGGTTGTTGTTTTTTTTTTAAAGAAGAAGAAGAAATAAAATGAAGAAGGAGGAGAAAAGAGACAGAAGATCTAGAAGAAGAGGAGAAGATTGAGAGGGAGAAGAAAAACAAGAATATCATACATTTTTCATTATCATGATTGTAAATTATTTGATTTCCTTCAGTTAGAAGGAGAAAGAGCAAACAAGAAAAAATTATTGTTAATTTAGATTTCTGTTATCATTTTCATCATACTATTTTTTTTTTTTCTTCTTCAGGATCTTAGGCAATCCAACAGGGCACTCCAAATCTTGATTAATCCCGTCCACACCGAACACAGTCAGGGAACAGAGGAAGGAGCAGAGGCTGCAGGAGAGAGCAAACAAGAAGAGATCTGTAGACCTAGTCTAGACCAGATGCTACCGTTCAGGCCCCGGGTCGCACCAAGTAAGAATCCTATCCAGGGATGCCAGTTTTCAGGCCCTAGCAATTTATTTCAGACCATAGTTTAGGCTTTTTGTGAACATAATAGCTCATTCTAGGTGATTTTGAGGCCCATTGATCAATTCTAACTGGCATCCCTGCTTATCTTCATATGGTTGATTCTAGTATACTAGGCTTATGTTGAGTGAAAGTTGTAATTGTCGATATTAATGATAATGACACTGACAATTTTTTGATAAAATGATGAATAAAGATAAATTTGATATTTTGTATAATGCTCTCATCCACCATGTATCGTTATAAGTAGTTCAAGGGGCTACGATGTGCCCCCTACTTTTAGCAAGGCTAATGACACTGATTGTCACAACCAGTCATGGATTTCAACTATGGGGAGGGGGACATCCCCCACCCCCTCCCCTAGAATGGCAAAGAAAGAAATTGATAGCCGGGGAAGGCAACATGAAATGAAGACGATATGATACAAACTCTTCCAATACCCTCTCTTTTCTCAAGGCCTTGTTTGTTCTCTTGAATTTCATCTACCTATTTTAGACCAATCCCCCTTACCCTCTCCCCCCCCCCCCTCATTATCTTCCCTCTTTCGCCTTTTCACCTTCCTCCTGGCCTTCACCTCCTCCTACCCCTTTGCAATCCCTCTCCCTTCTCCCTCCCTCTTCCCCTCTCCATCCCTCTCCCTCCCTCTTCCCCTCTCCTTCCCTTTTCCCCTCTCCTTCCCTCTTCCCCCTCTCCCCCTCTCCCTCCCTCTTCCCCCTCTACCTTCCTCCCTCTTCCCCTCTTTACTCACCCCCTCTTCCCCCTGTCCCTCCCTCTCCCCCCTTTCCCCCCCTTCCCCCTCTCCCTCCCTCTTCCCCCTCTCCCTCCCTCTTCACCCTGTCCCTCCCTCTTCCCCCTGTCCCTCCCTCTTCCCCCTGTCCCTCCCTCTTCCCCTGTCCCTCCCTCTTCCCCCTGTCCCTCCCTCTTCCCCCTTTCCCCCTCTCCCTCCCTCCCTGTCCCTCCCTCTCCCTCCCTCTTCCCCCCTGTCCCTCCCCCTTCCTCCCTCTTCCCCTTCTCCCTCTTTGTTCCCCCTCTCCCTCCCTCTTCCCCTTCTCCCCTTCTCCCCCTGCCCCCTCTCCCTTCCTTGTCTGTATTCTCCTTCCCCCTTCCTTCTCCCATGTGCCCTGTGTACATCACATTACCTCTTTCCCCTATGTTTGTTTACAGTTCCTGGCTCTCACCCAGTCCCTGGAGGGGAATTCCCCCTGCCCTTGTCTGCCTCTATGGTCCTGACCAAGCTACCCCCTCCTCAGAGCTTTCAGGGTCCCTTCGTCAAGGTCGACGACCTCATGAGGTTAATAGCCGAATGCAGAATACCTGAGCGTAAGTATCACCGTGAAAGCTGGTTGGATATTATTTCAAGCCACTAAATATATAAACCAGAACTGAACCTAAATTCTTTTAGAATTCATGAAACATAGTTGCAGCAGGAATGATGTTACAATTTGGCAACAGTGACAAGTTTCTGGTTTTACATGATTTAGTCCGACAAGTTTATATGGGGAAAAGATGAAAGTCCTGATGAGTCGAGGTTGTCTGAACCTACTAATCGTAAACAGAATTAGGATCATTGTACGATAACATGGCTCTAACATGGATATAAACACTTTATAGCATTTGTTTTGTGATTCCAAATATTCTTATTGTATGAACACCCTAGTCCATGAAAGTTTTCTCTATCCTACAATTTTCTTGTTTGTTTTTTTGTTTTTTGTTTTAATTGAAAATAAAACTTAACGACATACATATTTACAATACTAACATATCAATAAAGTAAATGGATGTATACAGAACACGGTACAACACAGGACAAAACAACACAAAACAGCACAACACAATTGCCTCACTCTAGTTAGTTACATGTAAGGAATTTTATTGGTTTCTTTTGCTTCACAGTATCTCAGGAACCTGTACCTATCCCCAACGGCATGGACCAGGACGACAGCCAGGGTGAGACAGACCTGAAGCGCAAACGAGGCGGCGGTACGGGCACGGCGGGCAAGCCAGTCAACGAGGACTCTGACGACGAAGATGCATCCCATCATGCACCACGGAACGACATCTACCGCAGCAGACAGCAGAAGAGAGTCAAATGAGTTGCTGGTCTTTGATTGGCTGCAGTAGCATGATCATGCCTCAATGCAAAACTCATCTCCCATCTGATTGGTCAGTTCCTACTGATCATGCTTTCATGTCATGATTTCGTTTTCATGGTGCCAAGTTTTTCAGTAGAAGGAAGGAAGGACTGTATTTTGTTACCGTTTGAAAGCGGCGTGACGTTCAACAGTATTTGATGAATATAATAGGATGGAGGAAAGGAAAGTGTTTTCACCTATGACAGGATGGACAAGAAACTAAAAGGAGTCGCACTAACATTGCTATTTCAATTCATCACGATGATGATGAGAGGAACAGTCAAAATGTTGAGGACCATTTGAACAGTTGTCAGCAGCAGTTGGAAAAATATTACTTGTGCCATATCACTATTTGAATGTCAGATACAGACCACGCCAGTAGTAAGTCATACGTGGACATGTAGTGCAAAAGGAATATCTGTCGACAAAGATGAACATATTCTGGTGAAAAGATCAACCTTGGTCATCAAGACATCCGTGTTATTTTCTCACTCCAAACAACAATAATGCCCAAATCACTCGTTCTTATGCCAATTATCATTTTCTATTTGCCATTTGTTGTTGATTGTATTATAGACATGCCCTTTCGAAGCCAGAAGAGCACTTACCCATAGCATCTAGAACCAAGTTAAAATCATCATTTAACTTTTAGCAGACAATAACTAGTCAAGATTACTATTAGCACAATTTTTCAAAAGCGCTCACTTTGGACATACAATTTTTAGATGATTTAAAACAATGCATGTTGATTAATTGGCACTTCACTTGAAAGAACTGGTCTGTCTTTTAGTTGAAATAAAATTTAAATTCTAAAAGGAAAAAAAATAAAAATATTAGCTTTCTCTTTGAAACATTTATAAAGCTGCAGTAAGTAAGTATCTCCAAAGAAGTGATATTCAGGGGATGTTTCACAGAGACTAAGATCAACTAAAGTTGGACTTGAACTATGGCAGGCGATTTATGCCCTTAAAAAGTCTTGAACCAGATGTAAAATTAGAGGGAAAAAACCTTAGAAATTATGATCTTTAGATAATGTTTTCCTTCAATAATAAATAATCAAAAAATGTGAATTCTGTAGATTTGTGATGTCTTTTGAGAGACCCATGGTGAGAGCAACCAGTGGCATGAATGGCCTGCCATAGTTCAAGTTCATCTTCAGTGGATCTTAGTCTTTGTGAAACACCCCCCCCCCCCCCCCCCCAAGTTTTAGTTGATCTTACCAATGTCTCATTGCATTGTGCCTTTAGAGATGGTTATGATATTTTGGTATTTCACACGTTAATTCATGTTGCATTCACAATCTTTACTATGATAGTCATGTTCCCTTAGACCTTTCAATGTTGATGGTATGAAACTAGATGAAAATTTTCATACCCAATGATATCTCGTCTCTCTCTCTCTCTCTCTCTCTCTCTCTCCTGTATGTTTTTTGCGGTCCGCTAAGTGCCAGAGGGTATTAAACCTCTCCAACTCTCAACCGATGAAATTATTTTGACGGAATATGAATATACACACTTTCTGTTTACATTATTTTCATTTTGTTTGAACGTGGATGCAGCGATTGAATGCAGTTTACACTAAATTTCGTAATTTCTCATCAATTTTCTGATTTCTGTTTGTATTATTTGATATTGACTGCAAGTTCATCCATTTTGTGGGAACATGTTTTTGTCAGTAGTATGTATCTGCTCATGTGACTCTATACGTTCCATTGTGTATATATTAAAAACATAAATATGTATGTTTTTTACTTAATAAAGCAAACAAAAAACAAAAAAGTAATATCTGTGAGTATTTATTTCTTGTGAATTGGAGATAGCAAAATAGTAATGTATGCTTAAAGCCCCTCTAAATTGTTGGGAGCCCCAAATTCGCCAACAATTTGATGGCAAAAAGATGTCATATGAATAAGATACACTTCTGCAAAGATCCCCAAAAATAAAAAAAGTTGAAGACACATATTGATAAAAGAATATTAAGTTTGGGTTATCTGTTGTACGCAGAAAACCTAAATTTCGTATTCTTTCATTTTTATTTTTATTGCAGAAATATGTCTTAAATGAAATCCTCTTTCACATCATGATACAGTTCAAGTGAAATTTTGCCATCAAATTTTTGGGGCTCCCAACGCTTTAGAGGGGCTTTATTAAAGTGATCCCTCTTATTAATTTGATCTCATTTTTACAAATGTCCTTACACAAACACACACACTCTCTCTTTCTCTCCTTTCCTCTCTCTCTCTTTCTCTCCTTTCCTTTCCTCCCTCTCTCTTTCTCTCCTTTCTCTCCTTTCCTTTCCTCTCTCTTTCTCTCCTTTCCTCCCACTCTCTCTTTCTCTCCTTTCCTCTCTCTCTCTTTCTCTCCTTTCCTTTCCTTCCCTCTCTCTTTCTCTCCTTTCCTCCCACTCTCTCTTTCTCCTCTCCTTTCTTCTCTTTCTGTCTTCCTACCTTGCTCTCTCCATTCGTTTAAGGCGTGCTCAGATATGACGCATTAAATCGCTGTGTACTTAAATGACAACTCCAGCGCAACAAAGGTCTTGTGCAAATTCACCATGCTCTGTTGTAAGCTATAGCAGTATGAAGCGTAGTACAATACATCATTAAAATAAAAACGCAGTTTTGCCACGCCATATCTGAACAAATTCATACTCTTGGGAGGTGTTTCACAAGGATCCAAAAGCAAAAATTTAATTATTATATGAATGGTTTGAATCAACATTTTATGCATACCTGCCAACATTTGAAAATAAGAATTAAGAATTTTTAGCTCGGTATGCCTTTGAAAAAAGAAATCGCACTTGCAGCGGCAGTGTAACTGGCAATACGCGGTAAATCTGTACCAAAAAGTGAATACAAATTCGCTGCTCAATCATGCAGCCATTCAACACAAGCAATATGTGAACTCTCATTTCCGGCACATGTTAAAACAAGCTTAATTTCGCTTTAGCACCTTTAAAAAAAAAAAGAGTACCCCGGTAATAATTATTTAAAAAAAATAAAATGAAAAAACGGTATATTCCGGATTTTCAGGTCCTAGAAATCCAGAAAAACAGAATATTCCGGATTATTCGTAACGGTTGGCAGGTATGTTTTATGCCTTGTAAAATGACGTTTACAAAATATTTTAGATAAGTTCAACTTAGGATCTTTGTGAAACACCCCCCTGATCTCTCTTTTATTTATACTTATTCATATAAAATCACCTGCCCCAAATATTAGCCTTTCTTTATACTCTGTTTTCAACTTTGCCGTTTGAGTCTATTATTTCACAGCCTAAAACATTCACAAATCCACTCAATTATCACAAATTTGAAACCCCAAGATTTAAGATTCCATTTTCCCCTTCAAATCTTCTCATATTTTACTGTTGACATATTTAAATAATGCTAAAATATAAAGAAAATAAGGTTTCTGAAAATTTATTTCACAAAGTGTCAAAATAATCTTCTTTAAATTAAAATAATTCATGTTTAAACGATCAGAAAGGAGATTACACAATGTATTAAAAGAAAAATAAGGTTCTTGAAGATTTATTCTGCAAAGTGTTGAATTGATCTTTAAATTAAAAGAATACAACAGTAGAATACTTCATTTGTGAGGTAAATTTATATGTTGAATTCTCAACCACTGTCATTTCGAGATCGTAGTGAAAAGGCTTGTCGAGAATCCACCCTCCCCGCTCAAATGCACCGAAAGCACGATGAGCGTCACACAAACTTTGATCAGGGCTTGAAGGACAAATTGTCTGTTCAAAGCCAAAGGGATGTAACTTTCAACAAAAAAAACAAATTGGTGGTGATGATGATGATGATGATGATAGTGATGATGACAACGATGATTATTATGATGATAATGATGATTATGATGACGATGGTGATGATGGTGGTAGTGATGATAGCGATAATGATGATAGGGATGTTGACAATGGTGATTATGATGATGGTGATGATGATGATGATAGTGATGATATCGATAATGATGATGATGATAGTGATTATGATGTTGATGCTAAACATGGCACTGATAATAAGGCCAAGACCCCAAAATCAGCTATAAATGGATCCTGTGCTAGGATATTTTTTAAAGACTAAAATTTAGAAACTAAAAATTTCATCTTATTAGCCCTTATCTGATAGTGATTATCTCGACATGCAAAACCTGAAGAAAGACTCCTCGTTGACTTCCACATTACATTTTTTTTTGTATTGATTTGTTTCCCTCTGGGTCTTAGGCACGGGGTTTAAAGGGAAGGTTGAGTTCTGGGAAGAGGTGAAAAATAATTTGTGAGCGTTATCATTGTGGAAGAAGTGTGGAAGAACATCAGATAAAAAGTGTTCCCTGAAATGCATGGCCTTCAAATGCCTTCATATTCTAAATATGGCATGTAACAGCATAAAAATCAGGACAGATTTTTTATGCACATGTGTCCCATATACATATTTCTGTGTACAGTGCTTGTAACTTTACCAAGACTGGGCCAAATTTCTTATCATTTTGATGACTCCAGAACCTTGCAGTACACACCAATACTTATATGCTAGATGATCAACCTTTTCTGATCGATTCCACAACGTTTCTTCCACAATGCAATCACAAGACCAGAACTCAACTTTATCTTTAATGCACCAACCCCATATACCCTACTATCTTATCTGAACATGCCACTTATGATTATTTTTAAAGTCCAACAAATTAGGTAATTTGTTTCCCCCGGTTTTACTAAATAAGAAATTATGTACTTGAATGAATTTTACAAGTACCATTTTACTTGATATTCAGTCTGATCCAAACTCCAAGCTCAAGTTGGAGTAACGCCTTTATACAATCTTCATATGATGGTATAAAGAACATTAATAGCTTGGACTTCAAACGTTTTATATGTGAAAACAGTGATTTTGATTAGTCGGTTTCATGTAAAGCATGTCAGGATGATTATGCCCCAATGCAAACGCTATCTCGAAGCTGATTGGTGTGTTCCTATTGATAAGACTTTCCTCTCTGCGTTCTTCAGCATCATCATGCATGCTTTGCTGGTCCATGATTGGCTGCAAAACTATAACCATGCCTCGATGCAAACATCATCTCCCATCTGATTGGTCAGTGCCCACTGATCATGCTTTCATGTCATGACTTCCTTTCCTCTTAAAACCATTCATCACCATGATGACCTACTGGTCTTTGATTGGCTGCAGTAGCATGATCATGCCTCAATGCAAAAATCATCTCCCATCTGATTGGTCAGTTCCTACTGATCACGCTTTCATGTCATGACTTCCTTTTATCACCATGATAACCTGCTGGTCTTTGATTGGCTGCAGTAGCATGATCATGCCTCAATGCAAAAATGATCTCCCATCTGATTGGTCAGTTCCTCCTGATCATGCTTTCATGTCACGACTTTCCCTTCTTCCCTTTCTTCTTGTCCTTCATCACCACCATGCCGACCTGCTGATCTGTGATTGGCTTATTAATCACAAGCACCCTCCCTAGCGACGCCGTCTCTGTGGCTATTCCTTTCACCAACATCCCTCCCTCGTCCGACATCAACAAGATGAGATTTTTGTCCGTAGCGTTCTCTTCTTCCAAACTATCAATATGTTCTTTGGCTGCTTGTACAGCCTGCTTGGAAGGGGATGCAGTTCTCTGTGCTTTTGTTTTTCTCTTTGGTGTTGTTTTCTTGCTATTTTCTGAGTCCTGCATGCGTGTCACTCCACGTGTCACAGACCGTCCAGGCGTCATGATTGGCACACGGGCCCTCTTCCCGGCTTCTACTTCGTTCACTTTCCTCTCAGATTCCTGGGGAGGAGATTATCGATGAAGGATCAGAAAATAACGACATAAAAAACATGAACTATGACACATATTCCGGCAAGAATTGCTCAGCAACATCTGCAACTCATTGAAAGTAACATTTGACCGGGGCATCAGCGGGGTGTTTCACAAAGATCTTAATGCACTTGTCATTTGTAAGACGCACCTCTTGACCCCCGGGAATGGTGCGTCATGGTTGCGTCATGTTCCCCAAAATCGCGACGCACAGTACCGTCATGGCCGCAAAATGTCCGTCACAATACTGACCCATATGTGCGTCATAGTAAGTCACTTTACCACGTTGCGTCATTTGGTGTGTCAATGGG
>JAVYIG010008481.1:80000-88933 GCA_035222895.1 Strongylocentrotus droebachiensis
GGTGGGCATGAGCTGGGTGCATCTCGTTCACATGCTTTGATATCAGCTGCTCAAGATCTTCATAGAGTTCCTTCAGATTCACGGTGTTCTTCCGCTTACGATTCGAGCCCCGGATACGAGTCCTGTAACCATGTGCAAAGAAGTCTTTGCTTGCATCTTCCTCCTCCTCCAATTCCTCTTCTTCGACATATGATGCGGTTGCTAGGCTTGAATTGTCCATCAAGGAGGTGCTGCTAAGAAGACCAGAGCTGGCCATCAAAGATGACGTGTCCATAAAAATGATTCCAGAGTTGTCCTTGGTCACATCTGCTTCAACAACAGTGTTTCCTTCAAATAAAAACAAGAACCAGTTGAAGAACTGAGTATTGCAGTAAGGTTTACAAAACCAATCCTCAAAAAAAGTTCTCTGAGAGTACTAATTTGTTTCTTTTTTTCTTCTTCTTTAAGCAATTCAATTACAGGGGATGCTTCAAGGGCTACGGGGTTAATGGGCTAAGGATAGCTAAGGAGCAAAGATGACATAACATTACCTCCAACATCCAGTTTCATCCTCTTTGTCTGGGTGACCTCTCCTTCTCCTTCGTCCCCCTCCATGATCACCTCTGTACCCAGGCCATTGGGGAGTCCCCCAGCATGAGATACCCCTAGAGTGGTGGCGCCCAAGGTCACAGGGGTGCTGGTCTGGGCCACGCCCATATTGCGTTGCTTGGCGGACTTTATCGGTTTCATCATTTGTGGCTTCCTCTCTCGCATCATGCGGTAGAAAATCCTGCAAGAAATTCAAGGAAAATCAGAATATGTTGAAATCACTAAATAATAAAAAGCAATTGTTATTTACTTATTTTCCATCACTTTCCTGGTCGTTTGTTGCTCGTTTTCAACTTCTGTCAACATCACCGTTACCACCATTTACCATTAGTATTATTCCAGGTTCGTTCTCATCACAATACTTTGCCAAACCTGTAAACATAGGCCATGTCGGGATTGTACGCCCTGTCCAGAATCATCTTCTCGTAGTCTATTCCGTTCTCGCGAAACGCTTCCACTAAAAGAAGTTCCACGCACCTCCATAACCACACAGCTATGAGAACGCTCTATTATTATCGTAATCATAGTTAATGCCTTAAGTAGTCAATCAAAATTGCCAAACCTGTAAACATAGGCCATGTCGGGATTGTACGCCCTGTCCTGAATCATCTTCTCGTAGTCGATCCCGTTCTCCGCCCAGCGCTTCCACTGAAAGAAACTCCACGCCGTGAGGGCGCTATGACCAGCCTTGAAGAGATCAGTGTAGAAATCCTCGAGCGTCTTGTCCACCGGGCGGAAGCGGAGGGCGTATTCGCTCTTCGTCTCGTGGTTGTGGGTGTGCGTGATGGATATCATAGCGGGGTAGTCTGGCATATGGACGTCTTGATTTCTGATCAGAACCATTCAGGTAAACACCATCGGTCAGTATTTAAACTTGCAATATCATTTTTTAAGCTGTTATTTGAGTTTACAGTAATAAGGGAGTTTACAGATAGCAAATGGTACAAATGACCCCAAATATCCACAGATCTTTTACACATGGAGAAGTTCCACTTTGAGCATCTTAGAATAATAACTGCCAAAGTCCTAGATGTGCTTCATGAATACCTTTTGTTTGACCTCTTGAAAAGAATACTTCCACCTGAGTATCATAGAATGTACCGTTAGTGCATAAATGAATAATGTTACATAACTTTAATGAGCGCATATCCAGTATTCATCTCTGTGGGTTTTACCATTTTGGTACAAATGACCTTTATCTGCCCATGCGCAGATTGTATCTGTAAACTCCCTTATAGCATACAACCCCTAACTTACAGGGCAAAACAGTTTCCCTATCTACCATAAAATGTTACACAGTGGCTGCTTCGAAAATGTGGAACAATATCCAAATTTCAATTCTACAAGTAATATGTCTTGCCACTTTCAAGAGATCCATTCAAAAATTAAGAGCATTGTACTTCTTCCCTCAGTAACAAAATGTGATTTACACCTTTCATGAGTCTATGTATTATATGTTTCCCTTAAAATTGTCAAATTGTGTGAGTTTGATATGAGTGCTATGATATCTTTTGTTTTAGCACTCCTACGTTATTATTATTATTATTTAACTCATTTTAAAAAACTTGACTGGGAAAGACTTGGTATGCAAGAAAAAAAAACCCATACCTGTCTTTAAAATGCATTAAAACATGCTGCAGGGGCCATCTCTATAGAAAGATAACCTGTCTAGATAAAGACCATTTTTTTTGTCCTCCCTTGAACAAGATTTCCATTGAAACTCATTATAACCATGTACAAAGACTCTTGACGGTCAAACAGATTGGTGTAGATTATACAGGTATACAGTATATGGATGTGTGACAAGAGTAGACAACATTTGTTCCATTGGTTTAAAGAAGGCTGTTAAAGAGGCACCTGTACATAAAGACCACCTTTCTATAAAGATTGCTTTCCTTGTCTCACATGGGTGGTCTTTATAGACAGGTTTCATTTCTATGACTTACCTACTGAGACGATTCTTTGAAACAAGTTAAGCAATCTTCATAGACGCTAGGTCTTTATAGACAGGTTTTATTTCTATGACTTACCTACTGAGACGATTCTTTGAAACAAGCTAAGCAATCTTCATAGACGGGTGGTCTCTATAGACAGGTTTTATTTCCATGAATTACCTACTGAGATGATTCTTTGAGATTTCCTTGACGTAGACCCGTCTCACATGGGTGGTCTTTATAGACAGGTTTCATTTCCATGACTTACCTACTGAGACGATTCTTTGAAACAAGCTAAGCAATCTTCATAGACGGGTGGTCTCTATAGACAGGTTTCATTTCCATGACTTACCTACTGAGGCGATTCTTTGAGATTTCCTTAACGTAGACCCTGATGGCGATGTTCAGCTTTGCTTGGCATCCGGTGTGCTGGGGTCCACGCCACGCGCTGCTTCGGTCGGTCAGCGCTCTCTTCGGAGTCTCGTTCTTCTTCCTTGGAAAGATGTTGTGTTGGCACTTTAGGTTTCTCTATTGAATCATGAATGAAAGTCATTAGCTTGGGGAGATGTTGTGTTGGCCACTTTAGGTTTTTCTGTCGGATAGCGAATAAAAGTCATGAACTTTTGATCAACCGCTGTTCAAGAGAGTACTCAACAAATTAGTGAAGATACAAAGTGTAAGGGAATGGAAAGATGTTGTGTTAGCACTTTAGGTTTTTCTGTCATATAGTGAATAAAGGTCATGAACTTTAATCAACCTTCAACAGCTGTTCAAAAGAGTACATAACAAACTTGGTGAAGATACAAAGTTCGAGGGAATGGAAAGATTTTGTGATAGCACTTTTGGTTTTTCTGTCATATAGCGAATAAAAGTCATGAACTTTTGATCAACCTTCAACAACTGTTCAACAGAGTACATAACAAACTTGGTGAAGATACAAAGTTTGAGGGACTTTTTATAATAATAATATGTCTTGTTTACCCAGGGTAGTCTCATCAGTATCAATACTGTTCTCCCTGAGGGCCCTGCAATCATAATATTACCCAGGCTTTAGCCGAGCTACCATGTAAAGGCGCTCAAGCATTCAAGTAATTTCTTCCTACCAGATACCCTTTTACCTCACCTGGGTGAAATGTGGCAATGTAGATTAATATCTTGCAAAAAGACATTAGTGCTGCAGCGGGACTTAAACTGAGCACTATGCGATTACAGTCTGGTGACGTTACCACTAGACCACAACACCTCTACAAATCACTTGACTGCAGCGAAAACATTGTCAAAGTATACAACATAAAGCATACAACCCTCACCTGGTAAAGTATGCGGACAGCCTTTGATTTCCGATTGCCATGACCGACGCGATACTGGGTATAGCTGACCATTTGGTACTCCTCGATCCATCTATCCATGTCCTTCTCTGTATTGATAGGCAGACGGAGACCGATCTTGAACTGGTCTGGCTTGTCCGGATCCGGAATCTCGATGGCACAGATGTGGTAGTCGTAGCCGCTGGGAAGTAATGCCTGAAAGAATGGAGTAAGCCAAAGAGGACAATTTTGATTGAGTTACAAATGTCTCATTTTCTCCTCTTTCCCCCAATTTTTTATTGTACTTTTCATCGCTCTCAAAAACGTGCTGATATTTAAATTCATTTATTTTAGCAAATATATCCTGTCATCATACAACTGATGGATACTGCTAAAGGAGGCAGTTATGATTAAAATAAAGAGATTCCATTTCTTCTTTTTCTCTTAATATTGACTTCCCTTTTTATACATCGTTCCGAAAATGACACATTAAAAACAATTTATTTGAGTGTTCATGATGACTTGTAATTAACTCCTTCATATATTCAAAGTCTCCGCAATCCCACCCCCCCCCCCCCCTCCCACAAAAAGATTTTTCAAGAATTTTGATATTTCCTTCAATTTAACCTAGCTAGTAATAGTATTAACTCCCTTTCCAATTGCAAAACTCACCCAAATTTCTGGATGGTTCTTGTCGACATCTTTCAGAGGCCCCTTGCACGCAGACGACATCCTCAGAGCAAGATGGCTCTCTCCGTGGTACTCCCCTAGCTCCCCTTCCCCGGCCCCTGCTGCCGTGTAAACCTTTGGAGTCGGCTTTTGATACGGTTCCCCCAGCTCTAAATTGCTTTCACTTTCAGGCTCGGTCTCCCAGCTTTCTTGAGGCTGAAGACCATTGTCTTTGCTGTTCACATGATCTGCGATAGATGTTGCAGTGGCATCTTGGTGGTTGCTGCCACACGCACGTGCTTCATCGTCCGGTGTATCTGTGGCCTCATTCGGGTCCTCAGCCGTCGTGGCCATGTTTTCTCTGCAAAGATCTTTCAGATTCAGATTCAGATTAATTTTAATGGTCCATTTGGAAATTCAGTTGAATCACAATCAAAGATATTTAATATCATTCAATATTGGTTATTATTGGTTATTACTGGTTATTACTGGTCATGCAACAAGATGCTTTTATGGATGGAATTGTAGGCCTACCCACTCAAGGACAGACACTTTTGCGAACTCCTACTTCATGAGAACAGTGACTCAGTGCGTGATTGGAACCAACTTAAAGTTAAAGCTTAGCTGAGTGACTGACCCTGTGGCCTGTCAAATTCAAAATAGCCCTGACGTCCCCCCCCCCCCCCCCCCCGATCTACAAATTAATCCTCCCTATCTGCACCTCCAGTTAAAACTCAGACGAGTATTTTGGAGGACCAACCAACCAAGTAGTAGTGGAGGCAGAGGCAGGGATACGCGCGCAGCACGGCTACACGTAGGCGCCGCGCGAGGCCTCTTTGAGCCGCGAGCAGTAACGGGGCTCCAGCCGTTGAGCGCTGCGCTGGGGCCCCGTAGGGTCAGCAGACAATCAGCGTCATCTCGACCCCGAACCTCTAAAGGCAAGGACAAGAAAAGGGTTTCTACATGCTTAAAATCATTTCCAATACCCTAGCTTCTTATTTCAAAGCAGTACATCATATATAGATAGTAAATAGGGCCGAATATGTAAACATTTGTAATTTTAAAGCAGTCAGAGACTCACAATTTTTTGAGGTGTTTGGACTCGGCGGCGCAGTATTACGGTGTCCTTCTTTTAAAATGAGGCAAATGAAGAAGTAAATTTTTCGTCCAGGCAAAAAAAAAAACAATTAAAAAAAAGAAGTGTTTTAGGCTAGATTCTATAATTTATTTTTAGCTATGTGAAACAATTACTGCTAAATACGTAACAGCAGCGGCGGGGGAACTTTTTTTCAAAGTAGATGGGGGTATTTTAAAAACAGAGAGAGAGAGAGAGAGAGAGAGAGAGATGAGGGAGGGAGAGAGAGAGAGAGAGAAGGGGGAAATATTTATAATATTTCATCATTCATTAGCATTTTAATGCATTCGGAGTTCATAATTCATTATCATAGGTCATTTTATTTATTCTTTCACAAACATTTGTGAATAGGATTTTTTTTAAAGTAACAGGAATAGCAGATTATCAATATAACAAACATAATTTGAAGTGCAATAGTAATATTCAACATACAACTCTTGTTATTAACTAAAGAAATTCTATAAAAAGTTACTTATGTACAGGCGCGGATCCAGAGGGGGCCGAGCGGGCCTTGGCCCCCCCCCCCCCCCGCAAAAAAAAAGAAGAAAGGAAAAGAAGGGAAAGGGAAAAAGGAGAAAAAGGGAAAGAAAGAAGAGGAAGAAGAAAAGATAGGGGCCGAAAAAGGAGATCGGGGGCCGAAAAGGCCTTGTCTCCCAGGCTGTTACTGACCCCCGCCCCACCCCCCCCCCAATCAAAAAAAATAAGAGAGAAGGAAGGAAAGGGAAAAAAAAGGGAAAAGAGGAGATACTGGCGTACTGATAAGGGAGGGGGGGGGGGGCTTGGGGGAAATCAAATTCGAACGTGGTTTATTTCTAATTCCACAACGGTGGATTACAAATAATGCTGAAATGACATAATTTCCGAAATTTTTCCTCACTTTTTATTAAATTATACGTTTGTATGTGTTCGTTGGAAAATGACAAATTCCTAAATTTACAGCCAGGCAAAATATATGATTCTTGAGATTCCTACATGTCAGGGCCCGAGGTACGGCGGGGGATCGAGAGCCTCGAGCTCCCCCCCCCCCCCACTTTTTTTTGAAAAAGATTATTAAAGAGAAATAAAATAGAATGAGAGCAAGAAAGTAAGAATAGTTATATCTGCCAGTGTTAACAAAATAATGAGGCATCAAAATATGCTCATCTGACCGTGATTAAATGCCTAAAACCCCTAAGCTTCTGGGGGCTTTGTCCCTGGATTCCATCTAGGGCCCTACGGCGGGCCCTTAGATGATCATCTGACGGTAATTTAATGCCTAAAACCCCTGATTTTTTGGGGCTCCGCCCCCTGGACCCCACGCCAAATAGTGACCTGCCAGTGTCACAAAATAATAAGGTATACACAAAAATATGCTCATCTGACCTTAATACGCCTAAAACCCCTGAGCTCCGCCGCCTCGACCCCACCAGTGCCCCTAAGGCGGGCCCCTGAATGCTTATCTGACCGTAATTTATTGCCTTAAACCCCTGAGCTTGCGGGGTCGGACAAGGTATCAAAATGTGTTTATCTGACCGCAGGCGCGTAGCCAGGGGGGGGGGGGGGGGGGGGGCGGTCCCCCCCCCCAAATCGGAAGAGGACGTAGGAAGAAAAAGGAGCAGACAAAGAACATCTTTGAAATTCAGACAAGGATTAAGAGTATAGAGAACGGTACAACGCATCGTTTTCTTTCTCTATTAATACAACGTCAAAGCTTCGCGCAGGAGGGGAGGGGGGGGGGGGACTGAATTCAGACGAGGATTAAGAGTCGAGAACTGTACAACGAATCGTCTTCTTTCTCTCATGATTTAATGAAACGTAGAAGCTTCCGAGCTTTGCGCGGGAGGATTCAGAGGCGAGAACGGTAATACGAATCTTTAATAATTTAATGAAACGTAAAAGCTTCAGCGCTTCGCGCGGGATGGAGGGGGAACCAAATTCCGACGAGGATTATTTTCGAGAACGGTACTGAACGAATCGTCTTCTTCTCTAATGATTTAATGAAGATTAAAAGCTCCCGCGCTTCGCGCGGGAGGGGGGGGGGGGAACCTGAATTCAGACGAGGATTAAGAGTCGAGAACTGTACAACGAATCGTCTTCTTTCTCTCATGATTTAATGAAACGTAGAAGCTTCCGAGCTTTGCGCGGGAGGGGGGGGGGGGGAACTGAATTCGGACGAGGATTAAGAGTCGAGAACGGTACAACGAATCGTCTTATTTCTTTAATAGTTTAATAAAACGTCAAAGCTTTCGCGCTTAGCGCAGAAGGGGGAGGGGGGGGACTGAATTTAGACAAGGATTAAGAGTCGAGAACTGTACAACGAATCGTTTTCTTTCTCTAATGATTTAATAAAAACGTCAAAGCTTCCGCGCTTCGCGCGCACGGGAGGGGGGGGGGGGGGGGGCTGTATCAGACGAGGATAAAGAGTCGAGAACTCTACAACGAATCGTCTTCTTTCTCTAATAATTTAATAAATCGTAAAATTTTCCGCGCTTTGCGCGGGAGGGGAAAAACTAAATTCAGACGAGAATTATTTTCGAGAACGGTACAACGAATCGTTTTCTTTCTCTAATGATATAATGAAACGTCAAAGCTTGGGAGGAGGAAACTCGCCCCCCCCCCCCGCATTACGTCACTGTTGGTCACCATTACGTACCAATATTTGGCTCGCATAACTTCAAATTTGGGCCTCCCCCCCCCCCCCCCCCCCTAAGAAATCCTGGATCCGCGCCTGCTTATGTAAGCCTGTTTCTGTACATGAAAGAAAGAGGAGACCCTATAGGAGCTGGGCTAGTTAGAGCAAGGTCTCCAAATAGAATATAATACCTGAATGCTTTAATTACAGTAATGTCTTGCGTTTCATGTTTCTGAGCCCTCTCTTCCTCTCTCCCATTTTCCTTTGCAAGGCCGGCCCGCCAGCGCAATTTTTTTTACACAACTGTTTAGCCATTTTTGCGAAGAAATTCCTGGAAGTGCTCTGGTGAAAGAGTCTGAGTCATCAGCGCACACCGCTTACAATCACCAGCAGCAGTATAATACTTGTGCAAGCACGTACAACTAGGGAAGATAATAGAAAAGGAAAAACAAAGAAATACATGACGGAAGAGAAGAGGATAGATTTAAGCTAGTTGGCTCTCCAATTAATTAGGGCTTCAAACACCTACAATAAAATGGCGGCGATTTCTTGTCATGACCTGGGGGGCGAAATGCGAAGGATGAGGGAACATATTGAGCAAGAGGGGCCAGTGGCGTAATGAGCAAAAAAGTTGGGGAGGGGGGGGGGGGGGGGGGGGGGGGGGCTAAAGTATTTACGATCAGGTGGAG
>JAVYIG010008482.1:0-88927 GCA_035222895.1 Strongylocentrotus droebachiensis
AATCTTAAAAGATATAACCTCCGTACAGATGAGACCAAAATGGGACAATGACAGAAAGAAAGATAGAAAGAAAGATAGAAAGAAAAACAGAAAGAAGAAAGAAGAAAGAAAGAAAGAAAGAAAGAAGAAAGAAAGAAAGAAAGAAGGAAGGAAGGAAAGAAGGAAAGAAAGAAGGAAGGAAAGCAAGAAAGTAGAAAAGGAGTATTATCCTTGGTACTGTACATTTTACTCCCCCACCTCTCTCTCTCTCTCTCTCTCTCTCTCTCTCTCTACTTCCTCTTTGATATTGCTCTGTGGGTCAAAATGATTTTAGCTGAAGTGAAATTAAGAGAAGCACTTTGTTTAATTGAATGTGACATGGTAGCGAGGCGTCTATTAAAGATAAATGACCAGAAGGATAAATCCAATATTTCTAAGCAAGGCAACCGTGAAAATTCTATAGCTGACCATGCATGTGAGATATAACAGGCGACGCGACATGATAAAAGTATACCATTTTGACGATGGTTTGGTTGTAAAGAGGAGCAGTTTGGATATCATGGTGAACTAGGAAACATTTTGTCTCGTCTCGCTCTCCATCATGGCCGTTTTCTGGTGGTCTTTTCTCGTTTTAATGTGTTTGCCCATTTCAGAAGCTCAGGATAACGCTAAAGGTAAGCATTGTATCGATTCACTTCCATTAACGTCTTTCTATATATAAGACTAACTAATGATAATAATAATATGTCTCGTTTACTCAGGGTAGCCTCCATCTGTATCAATACTGTTCTGCTTGAGGGCCCTGCAATCATATTATTACCCCGGCTCTAGCCGAGCTACCATGGTGAAGCAAAGACTCTCCCTATATAAACTTCCCATTTAAACGTATATATTTGAATATTTCTTTGTCAATTTGTTGTGCGTACCCTAGTGTATAAGTTGAACCTACCACACCATGAGCGTCAACATTGTATTTGCACTTGTAAGATGTAAGTCATTCAAATATAATCTTTCACAATGAAGAGTTTTTTTGTATCGGATGTGGTCATGCATTTGGGATATTCATGGATATTCTTTTTTCACTGTTCATTTCATGAAAAGAGGTAAGAATAAATTACCCAAACTTAATTGGCAACGGCTTATTTTTGTAGGCATATAATACTCATATTTCTGATCTTCATATTGCAGTGAACACGTGTAACATAACTTTATCCGAAGCCCCTGGAGTAGTGACGTCACCCGGTTATCCGTCGAACTATCCAGACAATGCAAGATGCTTTATAGTGATCCAGGTACTATTTGACATTCCTTTAAATCGCGAAATAAAAAGAAAACGTCTTTCAATTCGTTTACATTCAAGATGGGCAGGCCAAGGCATGTTTTTATTAAAAGTAGTTTGAAAAGTATTTTTGCATGTACATGTATGATGAAATTCATAGAATAAATTACTATATTGCAAAATGATAACAACTTACATTTGCAGGGTATGTGTTATTGTTTTGATTTGATATGATACATTTTATTAGAACTCAACATTATCGGTGAAATCTGAAACATTTCAAATTTACAGATAACTAAAGTCTAACTACTTAATCAAGATACTAGCTTACTTGCCCTCAGTTGGCCCCACTCTAACTCACACTCGAAACCCACACCCACACCACACACACTTCCTCATGTATCGCTCCATGATATCACACGCTTTACGAATTCTGAACTTCTACCGTGGACTTAAAACTATACCTAACAGGCTAACCCTAACCCTTACCCTAACTCTTTGACGAATTTAATGCCGAATTTAATGCCGGATCAATAGAGTACCGAAGTGTGACGTCATATTGTCAACGTTTTCAGGGTTGCTGGTTCCAAACGATTTTGTGTAATGGTGTTGTGATCACACCAGCGCCAAACACTGAATTCACCCTGCTCCAGCCTGAACGTTGCTTGGGTGGTTTCGCGGTGAACCTCATGTTCAGGCTCTGTTGTTTGGAACCAGTAACCTGGACGACGAGCGGAGGTTAGCACTTCAGTACTCTATATATCAGTTTACGGGTTCTAGGACAATTACCCCCTGGGCAATCACCCCCCGGAAAATTACCCCCCGGAAAACTACCCCCCAAGGACAATTACCCCCGGAAAATTACCCCCCGGAGAATTACCCCCCGAGGACAATAACCCCCTAAGGACAATTACCCCCCGGAAATTTACCCCCCGGAAAACTACCCCCCGAGGACAACTACCCCCGAGGATAATTACCCCCCGGAGAATTACCCCCCGAGGACAATTACCCCCCAAGGACAATTACCCCCCGGAAAACTACCCCCCGAGGACAACTACCCCCGAGGACAATTACCCCCCGAGGACAATTACCCCCCGAGGACAATTACCCCCCAAGGACAATTACCCCCCGGAAAACTACCCCCCGAGGACAACTACCCCCGAGGACAATTACCCCCCGAGGACAATTACCCCCCAAGGACAATTACCCCCCGGAAAACAACCCCCCGAGGACAATTACCCCCAAGGACAATTACCCCCCGGAAAACTACCCCCTGAGGAATTACCCCCCGAGGACAATTACCCGCCCCCATGGATAACTACGCCTGAGGACAACTACCCCCCCCCCCCCCCCCGAAGACAATCAGGATTCAATAGCAAAAGACGATTTGACACATTGAGAGATGTTGTGAAGGCTACGAGCCCATACAATCCCGTGCATGAACCCACATTCGTTCAAATACTTGCGCGTGATGTTCCTCTCATTACTACACATTTTTCTTTAACTATAATGTATGCAACACCACTGTGGTTGCTGTTTTCTACGAAGGATTTCTCTTGAGCAGCGTTATTTCAAATTTTTGTTAGACACAGTGCCCTCTTAAGAAATGGAAAGTTTCGCCCAATCTTAAATTCTTCACAAACTATTTATTTTGCATCACTCTGGCATTCGTCAAGAGCTATGTACACACGTATGGGCACATTTGTTTCTTGATTTAGTGAACGAGCAAGAAAAAAAAGGACAAGACATACTTATTTTCTTTTAATATGGCACCGTACATACCATATATTTAACTTGAAGGCAATTTTTATTTCAAAATAAATTACAGTACAAGAAAACATAGTTAAAATAGTTAAAAATAGTTAAAATATTGCATCTTGTATGTCAATTTACCTCCGCAACATTTTGAGTTCAATACCTTTTCTTTTATATAAAGAATGATGACAAAACAAGAATAGGATTTTCACCACATTAACTCGTACACTAGAGAACCATAAACAGCTAAACAAAAAATAAATTTTAAGCACAGTCTAAGTAGACATATTCCTTTGCTTCCAGAATTCATGAAAAGTCAAAGTTTTAGGAGACTTGGAGGCCACACTGAATAACGTCAAACAAAGCTGGCGAGAAACGAACATCGTCACTAATGCTTAAGCGTCCCTTCGATTTTTAATCTCTGTTAAACTCGTTAAGAACAAAAGCTTGTCAATTTCATACGGTTCATAGAATTACCATGACCACGTTTCAGGGGGGAAATTAAAGGTATTACAAAGTTTTGGTAATTTTTGAAAATTGGGTGGATAGTGATTCTTTACAATGTTGATATATTTTGATGCCCCTATGGATGTATTATAAGCACTAAAAAAATTGGCCCCTGAAACACTTCTGCTTTCGAGAAAAATTGAATATAAACATTTACCGGTGCTCCCGGTAAATTTTGATAAATTTTAAATAGCGCCTACGGCCATACGATGGCAGCTGCAACCATGAAAATCTCAGAATATGCAGTTGTGATATATATATTCCAAATGGTAATAGCAAATTGGTCGATTTTAGTCAAGAAACATTGTTTTAGAGCTTAATTACTATCTTGACCTTTAGAGGGCGCTATACAACATAAAGAGTTTATTATTTACAATTTCATCACTTTAGACTCGATTTCAACCGCGACAACGATCACTGAATATTGTAGGATCGCATATGCTACCAATATGTTCAATTGAACCAAATTCATGACCCCATACCAAAACTTTGTATTACCTTTAAGTAAAAATGCCTGCTTTAACCTTTTCTGAGATGGAGGTAGTGGATGTTTCTATCTTTCATATGGCCTAGAGTTTGAAAAAGTTTCACCAATTAAAAATTAGAAAATTATGATTTGTTGAAGGTGCAAACACAAATATGCAACTCCGTGACGTGTCTTGTGAGCTCCCCGCCTATTTGCCCTGTGCTAGAAAACTTTAAAAAAATCTGTATTCTTCCTTAACAAATTTTCCACATACATTCACCCAAAATATAATTAAATATAATTATTGCAAATATGTTTATACACAACCCCTGTACGAAACAAATCTATGCCGTCATAAATAACTAAGAAAATGAAAGTTCATGACATTTTCTCTAAATAGCAATTTGAAGCGGAGCTCGCATTATACGTCACAGTGTTGCAAATTCCCTGGGTGTGATTGTCCTCGGAGGTAATGGTGTTTCGAGGGGGGGGGGGGGGGGTGGGTAGTTGTCCTCGGGGGATAGTTTTCCGGGGGGTAGTTGTCCTCGGGGGGTAATTGTCCTCAGGGGTAGTTGTCCTCGGGGGGTAATTGTCCTGGGGGGTAGTTGTCCTCGGGGGGTAGTTTTCCGGGGGGTAATTGTCCTCGGGGGTAGTTGTCCATGGGGGGTAATTGTCCTGGGGGGTAGTTGTCCTCGGGGGTAGTTGTCCTCGGGGGGTAGTTGTCCTCGGGGGGTAATTGTCCTGGGGGGTAGTTGTCCTCGGGGGGTAGTTTTCCGGGGGGTAGTTGTCCTCGGGGGGTAGTTTTCCGGGGGGTAAATTCCCGGGGGGTAATTGTCCTTGGGGGGTACTTGTCCTCGGGGGGTAATTCTCCGGGGGGTAATTTTCCGGGGGGTAATTGTCCATGGGGGGTAATTGTCCTCGGGGGGTAATTCTCCGGGGGGTAATTTTCCAGGGGGTAATTGTCCTTGGGGGGTAGTTTTCCGGGGGGTAATTTTCCGGGGGGTGATTGCCCAGGGGGTAATTGTCCTGATACGCAGTTTACGAACTTCATGTATAGTTACTTCTTGAAAAGATTTCTCTTGATGACTCAAAATCTGGCCAAAAGCTTCCAGAAACCAAAACTAATATAGGGCCCATAGTGGATTCATGACTGTATACATATTAGAGATACCGTTAAGCCTATAGCAGGTGAATAACTATAAACATGCATAATACTGAAATGTACTGTCGGGTCAACTTCCGCAATCTTACAAACAATAGACATTTACTAATGTATTTAGATGTATGCATTTTCTCTCCTAAACCATAGGTTAACAAACCAACTATTTGATTCACTTCCATACATAATGGTATCTCTGTAGATGGAATTCACTTTTCAAACATTAGCTTTAATTGCTATAATAAAAAAGCCTCTGGCATGCTTGCTTTTCAGTCATCAAGAGAAACATTTTGTTCAGATAATGCAGACAATTCATTAAAATGTTTATTTAGAATCCTCGTCACTGTCTATACCTTTGTTAAAATATAGTTCTTTATCATTTTTAATTCGATTGATTTTATTGTCAGGCACCTACAAATTACACCGTACTCTTCACTTTCATCGAGCTTGGCATCGAAGACCACTTCGATTGTCGGTATGATTGGGTAGGTCTTTATGACGGTCCAAATGATGGCTTCCCATCACTACGTTACTTCTGCGGTCACTTTCCCGGTGTCTCTATGGTATCACATGGTCCTTATATGACGGTCATCTTTTCTTCGGATGGATCGAAGAATGACCGCGGATACAAAGCATCTTTCGATTTCGTCCAAGGTATAGTATATTATTTTGTTCTAAAGGTTATTTTATTGCCTTTAATTTCTTATCTTTACGGGTAATAATTTGTATGGGAAGATGTCGTGGTTTAGTGGTTCATTCACTTGACTCTCAATCCAAGGGCTGATGGTTCGAATCCTAGCCAGGCGTTAACATAATTTGGCTAGACATTAATCCGCATTTGTCACTCTCCACCCAGTTGTAAATGAGTGCCAGGCAACTGGGTAATAATTGCACGACACGCATGCAGGAATAACAGTATTAATACTGATGTGGATACCTTTGGTAAATAAGACCCAATTATTGTTTGTTTTCTCCTGTTAATATCGATTGTTGAAAAGTCGATAACATCATTAGAACAGTCGACGTTTCTCACTTTCTGCTCTGTCCACTTGGAGATTGTGACCACGATAGCGGGACTATAACTTTCTAACTCGTCTGCTGAAAATTGTGTTATTATTTTTTATTAATATCTTTTCCTTCTGACTTTTATTAGTTTCATTGATAAAATCATTATCATTTCAGACTTTGATGTTCTACAAAGTATTCGAAATGGAGCATGAATGATCCTAGATTATTTTTTTACAAATATACCATATAAAAGTTAAACCGCGGTCCTGTTCATTCTATGATCCCAATGTCATTTCATGTTTAGGGTTATATACGATTTTTCATTACTGCATAAATATTTAGTTAAAGTAACTGATTTATTTATCTAGGTATTTCAGAGAACGATGGGACTTGCAACGCCATGTACACAACAGCGCCTCGAGAGGTAACATCGCCCAACTTTCCATTTGAGTACCCTGAAGCCGTAGAATGTGTCACTCTTATACAGGTGAGAAGAGGTATCTACCAGTCTTTAGTTTGAGAAGGACTCATTACGTGGAACAATATGGTTCTATATTTACATGGTTTAATTCTGCCTCCGTTAGTCTACTTATACTTACTTGGTATACTTGGTAGATTAGCCCTCTTTTCCTAAGGGAAGGGCTCTCAATTGACTCTACATAGAGGTTATATCAAATATTTATCTTGTCTACGCTTTGACATGTGCATTAATTTTACCGTCTGCACTAATTTGTAATGTCTAATGGAATTATCTCATGTCTAATGCAAATGACTAATTCAAAATGTCAACATATACCTACTTTTAACGATAGTATAAAGCATCTATATCGTATTACATTGGTTAATGTTAGAATTCGGTTTAACAGAATAGTGTTAAGTCTTGCACTTCAGAAGTGTGAACCTTTTTCGACAAAATTGCGCAAATCAACCTGATATAAAGCTCAAGCAAGCAAGATGGGAAACTTCACAATCCACTTTTTACTTTATCTGTTTTTCTTGTCTGGTATATTTGGTCTTGTTTAATGAGTGACATTTTCACATTGTCGCACGAGAGACTAACTCCTAAATATACCAAAGAGCAAATCTGTATATACCTCCACTTTAGAAGTCCCTTTCCTTTTGCAACTCAGGAAAAAGGGGATTTAATAAAGGGGGTAACCTCGCTAGTCGTAAGGACCGCTATACATAAAGCCGAAATGGGGTCACTATACGTAAAGGCATAATGACCATTCATAATGTGAGATGAGAGTCGTTATTCATAATTCACATTGAGGGTCATAATTATGTCGTGAGGACCGCTTTTCATAATACGAAATCGAGCTCGCTATTCATAAACACAATGAAGGGGCCCTATTCATAATTTATATTGGGGGTCATTACTCGTGATTACCGCTATTCATGATACGAAATGAGGGTCACTATTCACAATACGAGAAGAGGGTTAATAGCGACCCTCTTCTCGTATTATGATTAGCGAGCGATCCCCTCGCAAAGCACTAATGAAGTCTCCGCTTTAGTTACTACAATAACATTTATATCTATAAACGCATTTGAGAGTGGAATTTTCTGAGAGCAACTAGCCGTGGTTGACTAAATATATTTACCACTCATTATGTGTATACTGTGAGGTTTCTGGAATCATTAAAATGACAGGAAATTGACTCAGTCTTGGTAAGAGCCACATACACTGCACATTAATATCTATATTGGAGAAAACCTGTCATGTAGCATGTTTTTGATCCAAACCATTCAGCTATAAATTATCTTGTCACTTTTAAAATATAATGGTATGTGAAGAACAGTCCTCTTCAGCAGACGTTTTTGTTCTAAGATATTCTTCCATACTAAGATAAGAATAGAATGGAAAAGCTCATAAATTGTTATTTTTTCCACCTTTCAAACAGCCCTTCCTTCTCTTTAAAGGGATAGTTGAGTTCTGTTGCAGAGGGCGCTACACACAATAATTTGTTGTGAGATAATGAAAAACTGAGTGTTAAATTTGAAAGAACATACAATTTAAATGACAAAATCATCATTGTTTGATCAAAATCGGTTCAGAGACGGCTGAAATATCCATAAATATAACGATTTCTAATACTTGTGTATCACCACAAATATTAGATAATGTGAAAAAGCCGTTCGGAAAAACAGCGCCTTTTACGTCGTATTTCAGCCAATGCCGATGTTGGCTTTTTTTGTTGGCATTTTCGTGTTGGTTATATAACGCACAACCAGCCGGCCTATGTATTGTTATTTTTAATTAAATAATTAATTAACGGTCACCGTATGTTTTTGAAAGTGGAGCTGAATTGGTATGATCGTATTGGCTAAATTTCACACATTTTGGGGTCTAAAATTACCTTCATAGCAGTTATGTTCTAAAAGGGCACTAGAAATGCCATATATAAAAATAATAGCAATCACCATGTACTTCGAAGGCATTTGCGGTCTGAAAACAGAACTCAACTATCCCTTTAACAATTTGCCGTTTATGAGTGCCTGGCATGTGTGCGCTTGAAAAATAGCGACTGGCCGGAATGCTCCCCAGGGAGTGGAGAATGTGCATAAATTGTGTGCGGGAAAGCCTGAATCCGATGACGGGGGTAATAATATATCTGTAAAGCGCTTAGACACATCGTTGTATCGATGTATTGGGCGCTATATAAAAGCGGAATATTGTTATTATTATGCTGATCTATCGCAATATCCACCCTATACTATTAAAGATGTGATGATGCTCTATATTTCTTACTCCTTTTTTGCTCTTTTTTTGCAGGCTCCTATGGGTCAAATCGTATCACTTGTATTTTCCGACATGGGCATCGAGTTTCAAGATGAATGTTCCTATGATTCAGTGATCGTCTACGATGGGGCGGATGATCTCGCACCCGAGATCGGGCGTTTCTGCGGGGAAGAGGTGCCTACAGAAGAACTGACATCATCGGGTCGCGACATGACAATTGTATTCTCCTCGGATGTTTCAATTACCTCGACGGGATTCAGAGTTATATTTGATTTTAGAGGTAGGTGCCAATTCACTTTTACTGCTTTGCTAGCTCATTATATACCCGGATTATCGGTCATTCGTCTGTAGGCCTACATCGTGAATAGAAAGTTTCTACTGAAGGAATTAAAAAAATCATTGCACAATTTGAAGAGAATTTGCATTGATTATCGAAATTACTAGGTATATAACCTCATGTTTAAAAGACATTTGTCAGTAGAACAATTTTTCTGACTGTAATATGATCTGAACTATTAAATAATAATAATAGTGAGTAGAACCGTTCTTGTATGGCGCCTTGTCTGTCAGACTTGACACTCCTGACGCTCCACAATAGGCCATTTTCGTTTTTGTAACCAAATTTAATGCATATTTTTGAAAAGTGCCTCAATACAAATTATTTCATTCACCTGGTAAGAATAAAAGAATTATGGCTCGACCTACCTAGCAACACTTGATATATGCAGTTTGCATTCTGACTATTGAATTACTATTATTCTTATCAGGTGAATGAAATAATTTGTATTGAGGCACTTCACAAAGACTTGTGCATTTAATTTGGTTACATTACGAAAATGGTATATTATTACGCTTAAGCATGGCTCCCAGCGGCACTCTAGAATTTTGAGGAATTATTTCCTGCCAGATACCCATCTACTTTAATATGGGTCGATTGAGTGTGGCAAATTGTAGATAAATGTCTTGCCAAATGACATTAGTGATGAAGCGAGACTCGAACCGCGAACCATGTGGTCCACAGTACGGTGACGTACCTACTAGTCCACGATTGCTCCAATATTATGTTCTATCCATGTTATGCATTTTTAACACAAATCAAAGTCAAAATGTTAAGGGTATTAAAGGACCGAAGCTATTGACTTGCTCTCAAGACCCATGCATCTCTTCCCTCCAAATATTATTTTAATCGTGCAAATACATTTTATGGGTTTTAACGATACCACGGATGGTATATAGAGCTTCATGTATGGATCCGATCTGAAATTTTATTTTGAACCCATCCAAAAGGGACGGATCCAGGGGGAGCACAGGGGGCACGTGCCCCCCCCCCCCCCCCCCCCGCCCCCTCCCCCCCCCAAAAAAAAAAATTAGTGCGCACTACCCCCCCCCCTACCACCGCCTAGGCAGCTATCCCTGGGACGGTTCTAGGACAATTACCCCCTGGGAAATCACCTCGGCCATTTACCCGCGGGACAATTACCCCCTGGAAAATTACTCCCGAAAATTACCTAATAGGTGATGATTACCTGTGCGTGTGTGTGCGCGCGTGTGTGTTTGTGTGTGGTTGGGTGGGTCGTGTGCTTGCGTGTGTGTGCGTGTGCGTCGGTGTGTTAGACAGAAACAGAAACAGAGACGGATTAAGAGAGAGACACAGATAGAGAGACGGAGAGAAATCGAGAGAGAAAGAGTCAGACAGGCGGAGACAGACATACATAGGAGGACGGAGGGAGAGAGAGAGAGAGGGAGACACACACACACACACATACACACACGCCCACACGCACACGCACACACACGCACACACACTCAAACACAGACAACACACACGCTTACAATTGTCTCATAATTCCCCCTTTTCTGATTAAGCATTGATTTTATCAAGATCCCTAAATGTTTAGGTGGCATTTCCCTGACAATCTTTCACTTTAGTACACATTCACTACCACCATCATAATCATCATCATTGCCATCATCTTAATCTTAATCATTGTCATCATCATCATCATCATCATGAAGTGCACATGAATCCTCTCGACTTCTTCTTGTGGGGGCACTTGAAGTCAAGGATATTCAGCAGCCCACCTGTGAACATCGAGGAGCTTCGGAGGAGAATCGTGGACGAGACAAACGTGGTACGCCAAGATGGGGACATGATCCGGCGAGCTTTTCAAGGAATGCTTCACCGTGCACAACTGTGCATCAGGAGGAATGGCGGCCATGTCGAGGATTGAGTACGGAGGATGGAGAACTTTGGGGGAACAGATTCATTGTTGTACCACAATAAAATACCTCAACAAATACAAAAATTGTTTGTGTTTTTATTCACCGACGTTTACGGTATTTGTGTGTGAGTGTGTGCCTATGTGCGTGTGCGTGCGTGTTTGTTTGTGCGTGTGTGTATGTGTGTGTGTGTCTGTGTGTCTGTCTGACTGTCTTTGTTCAATGCACTGTTTTATTCCTCACCCAGTAAGTTTGCGCAAGTGAAATCTGGCAGTCTTTTAAAGATTGTCTGATGTTCAATCAAGCATGAAGGGATTCAAATGAAAATGGTACCTAAATGTACTGGGAGGATAACTCTATCAAGACATATCATGAAACCCATAATTAGATATTCATACTTCAAACAATACAACTTTTAAAAAGTGGGACATTTTTTCTGACTCACCCTGTAGTATAGTATTATGTATTGTATGGTCAACGAATACAAATATTCGCGCATTTGAACGAATTAAAAACATATTTTATTTTATATAACATATAACCGAAAATGCATGCGGAATAAAAAGAAAAAAAATGCATGTCGAATATATTTATCCTGTAGTGACAGTCTCTCACAATGATTTTCTTTAATTTACAGATCAAGAAGTTGTCATTTCATCAAACACCTCGTCAAACGACTCAGCAGACGCTCTAGACAAAAGCACTAAGACGTTCTGTCATTGTGATGATGTGTGTCATTGGTTTCAAGATTGTTGTCATGGCAAACAACCATTCAATAATCAAACCATGAACGTAACAATGAATCTTCCAGCTCTGGATCTATGGCGATGCACACGTATCTGGATGATTACCAACAACTCGAACTACCAAGCCAGGGTGGTCGACTACCTGCTCGTCAGTGCATGTCCGAGTTGGTGGTCGAATGATGAAACGAGAAGGCTTTGTGAGAAGCCAGATCCTGATGTCATGGAAGTCGTGCACGTACACGATGCTGAGATGGACGGAAATCCGATCTTCTTTCGAAACTTCGCTTGTGCCACTTGTAACGAGCTTACGGAGGAGGGTTGGTCGTTAAGTCAATATATGGAATTAAGGGCATGCAACGAGTCTGATGAAGTCTTTTATAGCTCGTCTGTTCATGAAGTTCATTCAGGTATAGAGATAGAAGAAGATAACAAGACACTTTGTGGTAACTTAGTGGGATCGAGTGGACAATATCCTTCACCCAGAGAATGTGTTTCACCAAACACCATCATAGGGTCATGTTCATTGAACGATAGTTCCCTCAATAGTACGGTATTAATGCTATGTCAGGCAGGTATTGGTCTTGTGTCCGTTGGCGAAAGTGTCTACTGGAACGAGTTTTGCTTGGCATGTAATAATGACGGCCATGAATCTGATTTGAATAGCATTTCGTGTACGGTGCCACTGATAGATGATCTGTCACCAATTTTCATTACACGAGAACCCCCTAATGAAAGCCGTAATCCAACTATATTCATTTCATCCAATCTAGTTTTAGGGTTTACTTGCCCTGATGGCTTTTCAAATCAAGATGGTAGTTGCGTTCCAGTACCAATAAGCTGGCCACCATGCGCGTATGAAAGGTGGAACGTTAGCTATGCCTACATCTTAGCAGACGAAAAGACTTCCTGTTACAATATGACTGACACTATAGCGCGTTTTGGAGTTGAATTGAATTATCTGGGAATCGACATAGATAACGCTTCATATATGATCAGAGAGATCTATTCCCCAAACAATAGTCAGGGGTACCGTGTCATTAAAATAAGAACAAAATATTGGATGGACATTGAATTTAAACCGAGATTGTCCTGTTCAGACTTCCAGTTTTATTTTACAGAAGGTTGTGCATACGTTCCATTTAAAGGTGACATTGATCTCTGTCCATTTGAAGAATTATACGATGATTACAACAATTTCCAACCATTGCGATCAGGCAATCTGACCCTGGTTCAGTACGATGATCGCTACATTGTGCCGTCGTTTTCCAGAAGAACGACAATACATGACGTTAATGGGACATCTGGTCTTTACTCTTCTCGTGATGTTCTAATGGTTTGTGGAGTCATCCATCCTTTCCAAGATTGTTTGTCCCGTGTGATACAGCCCGGTACGTTTGTCATTACCAGTGAAAACAAACTCATCTTTGACAAACTTGTCTTTCAAACGTCTGACTACACCCTTCAAGAAGATGGATCGGTAAAACTGTGTTGGTCTGACAATGTGTCTTTCTTTGACTTTACCAACACGCAGCGACTAGTTTCTAATATCGCTTTTGGGATATCATCCATGTGTCTCTTCGCCACGCTGGTGATTTACTTGGTCCTTCCTTCTCTCAGAAATATCCAGGGTTTGATCATGATACATTTCCTCGTCACTCTTATGATTTCCCAGGTTATTATCGAGTATGGTACGAATTACCTCACAACTTGGCCGGTTCTCTGTCAGACCATAGCAATCATAGGACATTTTTCTTTCCTGTCGTCTTTCTTTTGGACCAACGTACTGGCCTGGAACTTGAAGTGTGCTCTCGTCGATGCCCTTAGATCCAAGTCGGACAACGACAGTACCTGTAGGCGAATGGCATTCTTTTATGTATACGCCATCGGGTTACCAGCCCTCATCGTCTTAGCAAGCGTTGCTGTACACTTCGCCTCTGATGACGAGACTGGACCCATCATCCTTCACTACGGAGGAACACGACATTGTTGGATCTACCCAATGAATGCCAACTTTGCAGTGATGCTTGGACCCATGGCTATCAGCCTTCTTGTGAACTTCATACTGTGTATCTGGATCGTTTTCGGGTTTCGTAGAAACCTGAGACAGGCAGAAAGTCTACGGAAGAGCCAATCGAGACAGTCACGGATGGAAGCACTTGTTTATCTAAAGGTATATATCGTGGCTTTCTAAATGCTAAACATTTCTCCTTTTTTTATATATTTTTTTAAATTGTCGTCGTTACTTTCTGTTAAATTACGAATACTCCACTCCAATCGAGACAATAAAATGTAGGCCTATCTCTTTTCAAATCATGATATCACTCGTACTGACCTCGATAACTTCCCCAATGAAATGATACCCCCCCCCCCCCCCAACAATAAATATATATTATGATATATAATAATGAATAAATAAAATTTTAAAAAATTAATTAAGGAAAAGAAAAATACGCCCTCAGATAAGTCCCACAGAACCATTTCCACCATACAGTTACCTCCTGGCAACTACCCTCATGGACAATCGCCCTCTATAGGAAAACGGCTCCAGACCTCTTCCTCCGGACAACTAGCCTCTATCCCGTACTCTCTTAAAAAAAAAGAGTGAATTTTCAAAATCACGGACGTCACTCCGCTGGAGAGTGAAAATAGAGTGAAAATAGAGTGAACATTCACTCTTTTCTTTTTCTTTTCACTCTAAAATCAATCGATTTTCACTCCTAAACAAGTGATCACGGACGTCACTCCCAATAAAGTGAAAATAGAGTGAAAATTCACTCTTTTTTTTTAAGAGAGTAGTTTGCCGATTGGTAAAGTCGGCATAGTGTTGTCTTAGGGTGGTTGTCCAGGGGTTAGGTGTCTATAGGGTTGATTGCCCTGGAGGTAGTCTTCCATATGGTGTTTTTTTTTAATCTAAAGCTCTAAAGCTATTCTGTATCAATCTTGAGCTCATGCAGTGTGTCACAGTGAGCAAGCACTTAAGCTCTCTGTTTCTCCTTTCTCCTTCAAAGATCTCAGCTCTGCTTGGATTCGGCTGGGGCTTCGGGTTCATTGCCGCTAATACTTATCACAAGTCACTCTGGTATATCTACATCATCATCAATTCGCTACAAGGTGTTATCATCTTCGCAGCCTTTGGGATGAACAGAAGGGTCAGGAAACTCATCCATGATCGCTCAAGACAGAGTCAAACTAGCAGCACACGAAATACCGATAGTAGAAAGTGAGAGGAGATGTTACATTATTTTGCAGGCGGCGTTAGCCGGGCGGAAATGCTAGCAATGTGACATCTCCATCTATTTTTTATTTTTTATTAATTCCCTAACTCAAATCAATATGTTTTTTGTCCACAATTTTTTCCTTTTTTATTTCACTATGTTGGCAGATAAAAATATTTCATTAATAAAAAAACTTTTTATATCATTAATTTTTCCCAAAACATTTTCATAAAACATATCGACACAATTGAAAGGTAGGGATTTCCCCCCTTCTTCGTTTTTCCCCTTTAGCTTGTGCATACTGTCTTGGGCAAACGGCTTCGTCATTTTTATTTAAAATGGCTACGTCACCCCTGTCAAGCTTTGATAGAAGGTCGGCAAAAGAATAATATATATAGCCGTTTGACATTGTGTGATTTATCATGGCAAGATATTTCAGTTGATATTAGCTAGTGTAAACGGCTCTTCATTTAAATGCTTTGTTATAGGTCATGGTGATGCAAAGAAACTTTTTGGAAAGCGTATTCTGAATAGTTTATTATGAAATTATATATTACTGCACTTAAATATTATTGAAATGTAAATACAAACTTATATAGCAATAGCAAAAGATCATAGTTAAAACACCGGGGCGATGTGCGTCACCGAACGTCAAAGTAGATACAGATAATCTTTCTTGCAATATTTCGAGATACTTTTCAGACTTTCAAATTTTGAATCATTAGTTACATTCCAAGCATATTATGAATCACCGACTTATAGCATACGAATAGACTGATTAGACCCCGATCAATCTAATATTACTTAACAGAATAAGGAATATTTGAAGCACCGATAAAACATGAACCTTTTTCCCATAACACTAAAGTATATTATGTTTATGATGTTAGCACAAAACAGGCCAAGACGTAATAGAAATATCCTTCATTCAGTTAACAACTAAATTATTCATACCCTTACCATGGTATGTATTTTTTTGTTGTATGAGAACAAACGATTTGTCACGATTTATGTTTCATGAGAATGTGACATAATTATTAAAGCTTAAATCTGAAAGTATTCAACAAAGTCTGTAACTCGACTAGTCCACTATTCATTTTTGAGTTACAAAAAATACCACCCCAAAACCCCGTGAAATTTATAAGGGGTATAGATAATTTCGTTTTAATTGTATATTATTGAATAGACATTCTAGCTGTTATTTGATTGGTATTCTATCAATCCTTCTACAATTCATTATAAATTGTGTATAATTAATGTACAAAATGCACATTACGAACGGTCTGCGTATTATGCAGAATGTGAATTCAATATAGAAACAAAAGAGGGCTAGACGTAATAGAAATATACCCCTTCTAGCAGTTATTCGATTGGTATTTTATCGTTGTAATTCATTGTAAATTGTGTATCATAATGTATATTTAGTAAGAATGTTCAGTGTCTATAACCAGAATGTGAATAAATTATAACGAAACACACCTATTTGCGTATATATTTATCTGTACCCCTCTATCATGATTGTGTCCATCTCTTTTCTACTCTTTGTCCTGTCCCCTCCCTCAACCAGATATAACATGGACGATACCTGTATTATAATAGACCGGTTTACTAACACATTCAAATATATGGATGTTTCTTTCCTCGGGACCTAGTGACGAGGTATTCATTAACATTTCATTAATGAATGAACTACAATACTTGGAATCCAGTCTGCATACATTACTTGTTGATATGTC
This sequence comes from Strongylocentrotus droebachiensis, assembly GCA_035222895.1. Taxonomy (NCBI): domain Eukaryota; kingdom Metazoa; phylum Echinodermata; class Echinoidea; order Camarodonta; family Strongylocentrotidae; genus Strongylocentrotus; species Strongylocentrotus droebachiensis. The sequence continues at coordinate 16,814 of JAVYIG010008482.1, forward strand.
GGGCAAGCCTTCAGGTTTTCAAGAACATGCTTTGCTTGCACACAATTTGAATATGTTAGTAAAGCGGTCTATTGACAGAAATGAAATCAGCTTCAAAGCATCGAGGAGGGGGGGGGGGGTTTAAAAGCGCTTTACTTCACCTAAAACATTTCGGTTTTGATGGCGCATGTCCATTGATAAAGATAAATATGATTTACAAGAAATTATTTACATCGATTCTTTTTAGTGACACACTTACCATTTGCAGGCCCAAAAAATTCCAACGGCATTTGAAAGATAATACATATTTAGAACTCCCCCCCCCCAAAAAAAAAGGGGCTTAAAAATGTTCTTAAGTGGTGATATAACGACTATTAGTTGTCAAATCGATTTAAGAGTTATAGACAGGGGCGTCGCCAAAGGGGGGGTGTGGGGGTGCGACACCCCCCCCCCCCCACCTGTCAGGATATTGTCGGTAAAATTGCGCTGCCGTCGGGAAAAAGAGAAAAGGGGGAGGGAAAAAAAGAGGGAAAAAAAGAGAGGAAAAAAAAGAGAGGGAAAAAAAGAGAGGGAAAAAAAGAGAGGGAAAAAAGAGAGGGAAAAAAAGAGAGGGAAAAAAGAGAGGGAAAGGGAAAGAAAAGAAAAAAAAGAAAAGGAAAAGAAAAGAAAGAAAGGAAAAGAAAGGAAAGAAAGGAAAAGAAAGGAAAGAAAAGAGAAGAAAGAAAGAGAAAAAAAAAAGAAAAAGAGGGAGGAGAGGAAAGAAAGGAAAAGAAAGAAAAGAAATAAAAGGAAAAAGAAGAAAAAAGAGTGAAAGGGAAACAAAAGAAACGGGGGATGAAAGAGAGGAGAGAGAGAGGGGAGGTAAGAGTCTGAGAGAGGAGGAGTGGGAGTAAAAGAGAGAAAGCGGTTGTTGGGTGGAGTCGTCTAGTCGAGGGAGCAAGAAAGCCACGGGTAAATATGTTGCTGTGTCGGGTCAGCTGTGTCGGTATTCTTGCTCGATCCTCGTGTACTATATCAATGCAGAAGTTTGAAGTCGGTGAGATGTATATTGTTGGTAGGCCGACAATTTTTTTTCCTTACGAACTGTGACTTCTAATCCGCTGTGACGACTTCGAGAGTGACTACAACTTCTCGAAGTTTCACTTTCCTATAATATCAGCTAAAGAAATCAGAGGTTTAAAATTTTCGGGGAAACTAAATTCAAACAAGGTTTAAGAGTCAACAACGGTACGACGAATCGTCTTCCTTTCTTTATATTGTGATGAAACGCCAAAAATTCCGCGCTTTGCGCGGAAGGGGAAACTTCATTTAGACGGGGTCGAGAACGGTACAACGAATCGTGTTCTTTCTCAAATAATTTGAGGAAACATCAAAGCTTTCGCGCTTCGCGCGAGATTGGGAAACTGAATTCAAATGAATAGGGCTTAATAAGATTCGAAAACGGTACGAGGAATCGTCTTCCTTTCTCTATATTGTGATGAAACGCCAAAAATTCCGCGCTTCGCGCGGAAGGGGAAAACTTCATTTAGACGAGTCGAGAACGGTACAACGCCGAATCGTCTTCTTTCTCTAATAATATAAGGAAACGTCAAAGCTTCCGCGCTTCGCGCGAGAGGAGGAAACTGAATTCAGACAAAATTAATAGGGCTTATTTAGAGTCGAAAATGGTACAACGAATCGTGTTCTTTCTCTAATAATTTGAGGAAACGTCAAAGCTTTCGCGCTTCGCGCGAGAGGGGGAAACTGAATTCAGATGAATAGGGCTTATTAAGAGTCGAAAACGGTACGACGAATCGTCTTCTTTCTCTAATAATTTAATGAAACGTCAAAACTTGGGGGAAGCTTCATTCAGATAAGGATTAAGAGTCGAGAACAGTACACCGAATCGTCTGCTTTTTCTCATAATTTAATGAAACGTCAGAGCTTCCACGCTTTGCGCGGGAGGGGGGGGGGACTGAGTTCAGAAAAGGATAAACAGTAGAGAACGGTACAGCAAATCGTCTTTTAAAAAAAAAATAATTTAATGAAACGTCAAAGCTTTCGCGCTTCGCGCGGGAGGGGGGGGGGGGGGCTTCATTAAGCCAAGGATTACCAGTCGAAAATGGTACAATTAATCGTCTTCTTTTCCTAATAATTTAAGGAAACGTCTAAGCTTACGCGCTTCACGCGGGAGGCTCATCACCCACACCCCCTAATGAGCGCGCTTTTAAGTGATTCTCTTGCTCACTACCGCCCCTCCCTAAAATAAGATCCTAGCTCCGCGCCTGCATTAAAATATATAGCTATGATGCTGACTAAAGCTATGGTCACAAATCAGAGCAGCGACCGACCGATCAGTAGCCTGCTCGGTCGCTGCTGGAATAAGCCATCGCCCAGCGATTAGGTCGGTGCCCCGGCGGCGACCGCCCAGGCACCGAGCGTATTTTGGGCGGCGAGTGAAAAGTGAGCAGGCGCCGCCCAAATTTTAACTCCGCGCTAAAACTTCGGCGGCGACCGAGCGATGCCCTAAAAACGAGCGGTGCTTGGGCGGCCGCCGCTCGGTGGCTGGGCAGCCGCCGGGCAGAATTGGTTAAAAACTCGCCGCTCGGCCGCCGAGCAGGCTACTTTTGGGTAATGTGACCATAGCATTAATTGAAGAAATAATTCGTTTATTTATGTCGTCAAGGAAAATGACGCATATGCAAGTACTATAGATAGTCCATAGGAAAAACAATTTAGCCTTCGGCCCCAGGTTTATAGGGTTGAATTTGTAGATATTGGACATTTAATTTTGTCGGTAATTGGTGGCTAGTTTTGTCGGTAAACGTTGGCCTCTACACCCCCCCCCCCCCCCCACTGAAAAAGGTCTAGCGATGCCCCTGGTTATAGAGCCAGTAAGTAATAGTCTGATTTTTCAGACCATTGTACCAAATGGTCGTACGTTTTATGCTGCGCAAAGATTCAATCAGGTTAATTTTGGCAATTACAAGAAGTGGGTTATTGATGTAGACAAATGCTCATGTACCTTTTACAGCTCATTTATGTATGTTATTACCAAAGAAGAAAAAAGCCAGTCAGTCACTCAATAGTGTTTGACAGTGAAGTCTAACAAGTAAACAGGTTTTCTTGCATAATTTGAATATTATGACACTGCTAAGGTTTACATTTCACAGATAGGACATACATGACATATTCATAATTCCTGCAAAGTTCTACAGAATTTGATGTTGGCTGCAAAAGGGACATAGTATCTTTAAGTTAAGGGGGAGAGAGAAGGCAGGAGATTGAGACAGAGAGAGAGAGAGAGAGAGAGAGAGAGGGAGAGGGAGAGAGAGAGGGAGAGAGAGAGAGAGAGAGAAAGAGAGGGAGGGAGAGAGAGAGAGAGAGAGAGAAAGGGGGTGGGGGGGGGGGGGTGGGGGGCGTTAAACGGAGAACGAGTAAGTTTGTTTGGTATGGTATTATAGCGTTAAATTTTATTTTTAAATAATCATTCAATGGAGTGTACCGCTTTTAAAATAATGAAAATATTTCCCACATTATTTTGAATAATGAGAGTTTGAAATGAAAACAGAGTCTGTATGATCCTGATGATGTAGCTTCAAATTCTTCCATACCTAATTATTAAACACCGCTTAAAACGAAATTGGGAATGACTTATCAATGGAGACAAATATGTAAATAATATGTATATAAATTATCCATGATAGCATCTGTCATTCTCTATACCACCTCCTTGCAATGATGCTTATCATAATTATTGCACCGGCGAAGCAATGCTGTGGTCTCTCAGATCAACTTTGTAAGGTATGCCTAATTATGCATTATAACAACAAAAAAACTATATTGATATTTTATAATGATTTATGTTTTCACCAAGCCTTGTCATTTGCGTTTTGTTTTGCCTGAATAACTTGTAGAACCGAGTTCAGAAAAATAACGAATCGAGGCTGAATGCCTTGGACAACCAAGACGATTATGCAAATTTCTAGGTGGAATCATTATTGAGCCGGTGCACTGAAGGTTGTCATTCAAATTCATTCATGTAATCTCACCATCATGACAACAGCTCGGAATGCCCGGAATCTGAGAAAGACATTCTATTATGCTATTTGGTTGACGTTGGCGCCTTTTAATTGTGAATGTACAGAGGCGAGAGGGGGTTACCCACCTAGCAGAAACGTGGTGCATTAAACACATTTTAAATATGTGCACACTTGTAAGGTGTATTGGATATGGGACCTAGTAAAACATAGGTGTCGTTTCCCTCGTGTGGAACCGATGTACTCTTTGTAAAGCGCCTCACCTCATTTGAACAGAGAATGGTCTGGGACTTATGACATTTTATCTGAAAAAGTACCTCCAAGAAATGGAGTTTGTTTGATAACAACTTTGCATCTTCAGCATATTGGATCCGGATAAAGGAATTATTGGTCAAGTTGAGACACTGACCTTCTAATATTCGGTAAGTTGTTTCATACCAATTCTGCGTTGTAACATGTTTATTTGTACGTGATTTTTTATAGAATTAAGTTAAAGGCGGGGTTAGCTATGAGACATCCTAGACGAAGGCGTGAACCTCATTTTAATGGCGCCAACATGCATAGCCTGGAAGTAGATACTGTACACTCTTTTCTATAGGGCTTCGGCTTCAATTGATAGGAGAGGCATTTTGTTTAGCAACAGAGTTGTGGATTTGTGGAAAAGTCCTCCTGAATATGTTTATCTCAGCGACTTCTGTAAACTGTTTGAAGAATAGACTAGTCAAATACTGGTCTAAAAAACCATGATCTTGTATATAAGCCTGTATAAGCTGATATTGCAAGTTTGCACACAGAAATGACAAGGATAATGTATAACCATCTACGATCGATGCACAGGCATAGTCATATAGCATCGCTGGATTAAAGTAAGGTAGTCTTCCAAACTAAACATGCCTGAAAAATTGTTGCGCATTCTGTCACTCGTAACTCAAAATAAATGCAATAATGCTTTCTTTGAAATCAATCACGCATGACAAAATCATCATTCCCATTTGAAATTTGTCTTCGTCTTCTATATCCAGGTGTTTTTCATTCTCAAATCTCAAAGGGACATGCGAGATTCATTAATGTATTGTTAATTGGGCATTAATGTTATACAGGATGCATTGCTAATCTGCATTATAATTATTAACAACGAATTGATTTTGGTATCATTTACAGGTCTGAAACTTCTAAGTCATTCTCGAGTTGATTTCTAAGCTTCTTCACGATGTCATCTGACGACGAGCAGGTGATCCCAAATGTTAATGGCGACCCCGAGACACCTCCGACAGCTGTCTCCAGGCCGAGCAAAGCAGCAGCTCATCCTAAATACTACGACATGCTGGTGGAAGCTATCAAGGCACTCGATGAGAAGAAAGGTGCTTCAGTGATTGCCATCAAGCACTGGATCATCCAGACCTATCCAGAGCTCGAGCAGAGCAGGATGAAGAATTTACTTCGAATGGCTATCAAACGTGGAGTCGACTCGGGAGCCATTGTCCGACCCAAGAAATCGGAAGCGATGGGCGCCGCGTTGACAGGGCGATACAAGCTTGGTAAGCCACCTAAGCCAGCAAAGAAAGCAGCTGAGAAGAAGGTGGAGAAGAAGAAAGCAGCAGCAGTGGGGAAGAAGAAGAAGATTGTCAAATCTCCCACAGCTAAGAAAGGTCGAAAGGAGAGCGATCACGACATCTTTGATTATGAAGATGATACCGAGGGAAGTGAACCCGATGGCGGGAAAACGCCTCCGCCTTACAGGAAAAACCGCGCGAAAAAAATACCAGTGGAAAAGGCGAAGTCGAAGAAAGCAGTCGAAAATCGACCACGGTCTTCAAGTGCCAATGCGACACCGAAGCCACGAGTGAGTAAATCAAGAGCGATAATGCGACGAAGTAAATCCCAATCTCCTGCTCCAAGTAAGCTCAAGAAGGCATTAAAGAAACCAGTATTGAAGTCCCCGGCTAAGAAATCAAAGTCCAAATCACCGGCGAAGAAACCGATCTCCAAATCACCGGCGAAGAAACCGAAGGCGAAAGCCGCAACGTCTAAGGCTTCACCAGCAGCTTCCGCAAAGGCAAAGAAACCAGCTGCCAAAAAGAAGGACAAAACACCCACAAAGAAAGCTGTGAAGACGACGAAGAAAAAGATAACCAAGTAAAGTGATGCTCGATTCGTTTTCTGCAAAAGACAGGACAACAAAAACATTTAACATCCTCTTTTGAAACTCTAATCGTAGTATATCCCTGAATATGTTTCGTTATTTTTTATGGTTCCTCTAGAACTGCATGTTCAGTGCAACTGGAAACATAATGATTTACATGCTCACGGATTATACAGAGGTTCTTTGCTTTGCACACTTTCTACTGTTAGGGTTGTCGTTTGTTAGGGTTGTCGTTTGTGTGGGTAGTCGGTAATGCATACTGTTAGCCATCTTTTCACGACTAATTATAAGTTTCTCGATAATACTTGATTTTTATGGACATTTGAAAGCTAAATAATAATAAAAATATGGAATATAAGAAACGAATATTCAACTCATTCCTACAGATCCCATTTGTCGTTTTATCTATGTAGCTTTGGAAGAAAAATAAGGGATAAATATTGATTTACGATTTTCTTTTAACTTACAGTTTCCACAATGTTGCTTATTGTATTGCAAATTAATTTGAGCGCTGAAGGGAATTTTATAGAATTTTTTTGTTACAGTTTTCATGCGCATGACTTTGTCACCAAGATGGAGTAGGCCCTTTACGTTTCCACACGTTTCCATGTTGACGGTATTTTTACTCTGGCAAGTTCAAAGGTATTTAATTTTACGGTCCATATTTCCTATCGAATAATGTTATTTTAGGGTGGTATGAACTTGTGTTATATCTATCTTATCGTTAACGTTATTAGTATTACACAACGTTTTGATAGCCTAAAACAAATTCTCAAGTTATGTGTTAGGATGGCGACCTTTCCCATTGTCAGAAAGTAGAAATGAATTGTGTAGGACATGGCATAGCGTTGAGACTATACTAAAGGGGCAGACACTTCTGGACAAAATGAGGGGAAAGAAATGTTTACGTCAGCATTCCCCTCCTGCTGTACTTCTTCTCTCGTTCTATCTCACTTTATTTTGTTATCACCTCTCGATATCATTCTCTCTCTCTCTCTCTCTCTCCCTCTCTCTCTCTCTCTCCCTCTCTCTCTTCCTCTCTATTTCTTTTCCTTTCGATTGGCTCCACATGCCCCCTCCCATGTTCTACGTCACTGTTTGCAAAGGCTGCTCTGAGAGTTTCAATATTAAGCGTATTTTGTCATGTCGAATTGTCATGTATATTACGAGTGTTCAAATTTTTAACAAACCATGTGGGATGATTTTTAAAAATTGTGATCGTTGCTCTCTGTTACAGTAATAAAATGTATTTAGTTATGTAAGTGTTTTTCTGTTTCTAGAATATTTTGATGTGGTGTTTAGTCATTTCTATAGATTTTCATTTAATTGTGTTCTTTCTAGATCGTTGTAATAACTATGTTTATGCTGTTCATTAAATATTTTCTTTCTTGAGTTACCGTACTTAAAATGTTTTCATGCTTTTGATTACTGTACTGTGTCTAAACAAAGTTTAGTTCTCCTCAACAACCTTCCCTGAACATGAAAGATGAATTTTGTGCTGGTTTGCAGTCTTATAAGAAAACCCGTATAGCATCTTTAATGTTTATGATCAATGGTTATCCCTGCTTGGTGTTTGGACCAATCAGGGAGTTGGACCAATGATGCATGCACCCGAGTGGTTTAATGATGCCGAAGGTCATGCATGATGGTGACGACGACGACGACGATGATGATGATGATGGTGACGATAATAATTATGATAATGATGATGATGGTGATTGTGAAGATGACTGTGATGATGAGGATGGGGATGATGATAAGGATGATGATGATGATGCTGATTGTGACGATGATGATCGTGATGATGAGGATGGTGATGGTGATGATGGTGATGATGATGCTGATTGTGACGATGATGATTGTGACGATGATGATTGTGATGATGAGGATGGTGATGATGGAGATCATATGATGTTGACAATGATCATGGCGATAATAGTTATCTTTTATGATTGAAGATTCGATCTCGTTTTGACGCCGAGGTTGATAATGTTCCTAGATTCTCATTACAAGGCCTATTATCGAACCTAAACTTCTTTGTAATGCACTGCGATATACTGTACACACACATAATCATACACACACATAATCATACACACGCACACACATACTCTCTCTCTCTCTCTCTCTCTCTCTCCCCTCTCTCTCTCTCTCTTCTCTCTCTCTCTCTCTCTCTCTCGATCTCTCTCTCTCTCTCTCTCCCCCTCTCCCCCTCTCCCCCATCATTATTTTATTAGGATGATGACGATCACCAACAGTGGCGTATAATTTACAGCGTACTTGGGTCAAGTCATAGAGGGGGCACTGATGTCATGGGGGAGGTGACAGCTAGCCCGCCCTCCCCCCACTCAGTGTTATTTAGGGTACGCATAATTATGCTTGTTCCCTCTTTTTGAAAGCACCCCCTATCTGAGGACTGCCAACATTTCCGAACCCCCCTTTCGCGGGCTTTTCCTGCCTCGGAGACCCCCCTAAATCATGAAAAATGCTTAATGTACCCCCCTAAATTCGGAATAATTTCTCAGGAGTCCAAAGAGATGAGGGAAAAAAAGAAAAAACACCCCCTTTTTAAAGAAATCTCCGGGTGAAAAGTTAATACACCCCTTTTACAATTCTCGGGCCGGACCTTGTCGCACGAAAAGTACCCCTTTACCTATGGTGGGCTATCGCCTTCATTACGTGTGCCTAGACCGTACGCGTGCATGTCAGAGCGTACGCGTGGTTCCGACATAACGTACGCGTGGGTCCATCATAACGTACGCGTGGTTCTGACAGAACGTACGCATGGTCATTTTCCATTATACTTCTATGTAATTCTTAACGTACGCATGGTTTTGGCATAGCGTACGCGTGGTTGTGTCATGTCATACGCGTGGTTGTGTCAAGTCATACGCGTGGTTGTGTCATTACGCACGCGTGGTATTGTTATTACGTGTGCATAATATAGTCATAACGTACGCGTGGTTCCGTCATAACGTACGCGTGGTTCTGTCATAGCGTACGCGTGGTTCTGTCATAGCGTACGCGTGGTTCTGTCATAGCGTACGCGTGGTTCTGTCATAACGTACGCGTGGTTGTGTTACTTTAAACACAGATGTTGGAATGGCCAATCAAATTTCTCGTTATATTCGTGGCACAGGCCCGAGTGTTCCCTGTGTTTGAGGGTGATGAGAAGAGGGAGGGAAAAGGGAAATATAATATGGTATAGTTAGTTACCTGATTTACAATCTATCTTTCACAACTTACTCTTAATTGCAAATTAGGTGAATATATATACTATGCAACAGTGCCGTTGTGTAAATGTGTAGGCCTATGGTCCAGTGTAGATACATAGCGTTGAAACAACAGATTATAATACATGCACTGTATGTTATGTGTAGTATCTCTCCCTTATCTTTCTGTACAGATGTCAACCCTCCCTCTTGGTAGGGGAACACACACACACTCTCTCTCTCTATCTCCCTCTCTTTCTCTCTCTCCCTTCCTTCCCCTAGTATTCTCGTTCATTCTGTGTTGTTGAGCTATTACACTCTAGGACAGGGGGATTAGTGGTAGGAGGCATGTTTGCTTAAGAGCTCAGATTGTAAGTTGGAAACACTGAGTTTGCATTTGCCAGGCATAAGGGATTGTCTGAACAGGGAGGTGTGTTTATTTGCTAGTTTCAATATAATACACCTGCTAATAATAGTTGTATTTGTATTTCAAGATCAATATTCTTTATTCTATATTTCTGGTCTTGTATATAGTTCATGATTATTATTTTCTGTTTATATGTCATGGGTAGTCTAAGCATAATAGTGGTGCATTAATTAATAGGACTGAATCATGCAGATCGATGGTAGTATTGATTGATAAGCTCGTTTTCCGAAAACGATATTAACACCGGAGAGTACGTATATGCTGTGTGCTTGAAGGATACAACATATTGTCTATTGTCAGATTTATATTATATTTCTATAAATATGAGAGGATAATAGATAAGCATTTTGACCTGGATGGTTAGGGGTTATCGGGATAGGCGGAGGGAGGGGGGGGGGGCGGGGTGGGTGGTGTGATATGAAGGGGTTTATACTTCGTTTAAAGGGTTTTTATTAATTATGAACAATGGGTATAGGAATAATTGTTTGAAGGTGATGAGAAGGGGTGGGCATAGTCATGTAGCCTGGTTGGTCAGGGGCTATAACGTAAGGGGGGCGGAGAGGGGCGTTAATGGGATTACTTCGTTTCAAGATTGTTTTAATATTAATTATGAACAGCGGACAGGATTGTTTGAGGGTGATGAGAAGGTAGCTAGCTGGTTGGTCAGGGGCGAGCGGGGGGCGGCGCTAATGGGATATAATTTAAGGGAGTGGGATATAATGTAATAATGGGATGCGGTGCCGGGGAAGGGGGCGTTAATGGATATAAAAGAGTGGGATATATAATGGGATAATGAGAGAGGCCGGGTGCCGGGGAGGGGCGTTATGGGATCGATAAAGGCGTGGATATAAAGAAATACTGATATAAAGGAGGTGGAGGGGGAGGGGTAGGGGTGCCCGGGAGGAGCATTAATGAGATATAAAGGAGTGTATATTCATACCTACTTCGTTTTAAGGGGTTCTATTAATCATGAACAGTGGGTAGGGTTGTTTGAGGTAGATGAGAAGGGGGCGGGCATATAGTGATGTAGACGTGATGGTTTGGTTTGGTGGAGAGGGGAAAGGGGGGGGGGTTAAAGGGATACAAGCACTGTATAGTTTTGAGGTTTTTTTAAATTATGAATAGAGGGCAGGATTATTAGAGGGTGATGAGAGTTGGGTATTGTCATGTAGCCGCGATGGTTGCGGGCTTAGTGAAGGGCAGGTGCGGCCCCCTGGCAAAAAAAAAGTGTTAAAAAAGACGGGCCCCCATCCCTGGCTAAAAAAAGAAGGGGGGAGGGGAGATGGTAACCATAATTTTACCTTCAAAAACAAAAAATTAAGTGCTTGCCCCTTCCCCTCCCCACCCCCCGCATATTCGAGGCAATTTTTTTCTTCATGTAAACAAACAAAAATAGTGCTCTTTACCCCCACCCCTCCCCCCCCCCCCTCGCTTATTCCCGACCGGCTGATCCGTCGCAAAATATTTTCTAACGAATGAAGCCCCCCTCGCCCCTGCTCGCAGATGGCTGAATCCGCCACTGGTGGAGGTGTGGGGGTCACGGGGATATCAAGGAGTTTATTACCTAATTGGTTTGAAGGAGTTTCATTACTTAGGAACAGTGGATAGGAATGTTTTTGGATGATGAGAATGGGATGGGCATAGCAATGAAGCCTTGGTGGTTAGGGGCTAAGCGGGAGAAGAAGGGGTTTAAAGAGATATAGAAATTGCTACTATTATCTTTTTAGTGTGTATGTTTTAATTGAGATTTTTGTTAAAAATAATTTAATCCAAATTAGAAGCATATTATAGTTGTAATGTGATGCAATTCATAACGCTTTGAATATGTGATTGATGTTAATACATATGGACAATTCCACGGCATAAGGGACAAAGATGTCATAAATTAAAAATACTTGATTCAGGTACCTCATATAGTCAGGGGCGGCGATCCGGGGGGACGGGGGGGGGGGACACCTCCCTCCCCCTCAATTTTTTTTAGGGGGGATCGTCCTCCCTGAAAATTTGAAAAAGTGCAAAAAATAAGTGTATAGCAAATACTGACTAATTTAAGACTGCAACAAACTTTAAGGCTCTGGAAGGCCCATGAGTGCAGCGTTTAGAGAACTAAAAATGCAAAAATCTTCTCGCTCGGTAGCTACGCTCCCTCGTATAATATTCTTCAGAGTTTACAAGTAAATATTGTAGAAAAGTGAAGTATGAAAAATGTATATCGCATGTTATACTACTCATGTTTTGCTAAGGAATGTAATTTGTTAATACATCAAAGCTTCAAAAACCTGTGAGGGGATAGTCACTTCCGTCATCGTCACCCCTCTCGTTCACTGTGCTCCCTCGCACTGGCGTAATGATGGGGGGGGGGAGCTTGGGGGCAGTTGCCCCCCGAATAAAATTCAAACGTGGTTTATTTCTAATTCGATACCAGTGATTTACAAATGTTGCTGAAATGGCATGGTTTTTCCCTGAACTTTCGGGGGCTCTGCCCCTTGGACCCCACTAAGGGCCCTAAGGCTTGCCCCTGGTTGCTCATCTGACCGTAATGAAATGCCTAAAAAACTCTGAGCTTTCGGGGGTCCGCCCCCTGGACCCCACCAGGGGCCCTGAGGCGAGCCCCTGGATGCTTATCTGACCGTAATTATATGCCTAAAAAACCTGAGCTTCCGGGGGCTCCGCCTCTGGACCCCAACAGGTCCCTTAAGGCGGGCCCCGGATGCTCATCTATCCGTTATTAAATGCTTAAAACCCCGCCCCATGACCCCCGCCGGGGCTTTGTGACTTGACCTTAAGCCAATTTACGCTCCACTTATTTTTTTTTAGCCCCCCCCCCCCTTTGAAAAACGTTCCGCGGGGCCTGTATGTACCATGTAAAAGTTGGTGTGATGCTGAATTTTGTCTGCCCCCCCCCAAAAAAAAAAAAAAAAATAATAACAACAACAACAACAACAACACGTTTTTGCTCATTACTACACTGCTCCCCGTCCCTAGCATTTCGTCCCCCCGGTCATGAAAATAAATCACTGCCCCTGCATATAGTTACACAATACTTGAGTTGAGTTTTAAGAATTGTTATATTTTGTACAAATGGCGGCCCTTTATATATTCAAAATGGCTGCCGTATTTTTTCAATCACATGGATAAAGTTACCAGAGAAAAACTTTACCAAATATTATAAGGAGAAAAAATAATTAACAAATCTGACCATAATCTTGATTAGATTTACCATGGAAGATAGTATATCTGCAAAGCGCTTAGAGACATTGTATTAAGCGCTATATAAAAGTGGAATATTATATTAAAGTAAATTACCACAAACATGGGTATTCCAAAAGGAGGTGATATACAGTGCGTCCAATAAAAACGAAACCGAGAATTATCGATGCATTATCATAACTTAATCACAATTATAATTAATAAAAAAAAAACATTTTTGTAAAGCTTAGATCCTCTTCTTTCATTTTGATGCAGCTCATATGATGCATATTTCACGCATGAGTGATTGAAAACAATTTGAAGAGAGGGTACCAAAAGGTCATTTGGCGAACGATATTTGAATGTATTTCAAAGGGAAAATCATATTTCTAGAAAGTACATTTTCTGCCCTTTCATATGACACCTCAATCAGGAAAAATGAGCCAGGAATAACAAAGTTATGTTGTTTCAAGTAGGGCCTAATGCTTGCATTTTCATAATTTGATTAACAAATTCGTTTTCACTGGCTGCCTGCCGCAGCAACAAACAGAGTTGACAAAAGACTTAATTCCATTTTGTTGACGATCAGCCATGCATGAAGTCTTTCGTCTTCTTTTTTGACTAATTTATAAACGGGTAATCCCCCCCCCCCCCTCTCCTCGAGCATACGCAGAACAAACTTATGTGTAAATGGGCGTTTCACCTGGTCGTCACATCCCAGTTTCATACTATAACATTTAGAGTAAGTGAGCACTTTCGAGATGTGCTGCTCAGTCTGCTTTTTAGTGGATTTTTCCCATAAGTTCTTTTAATAATAATAATACATATGATTTATAAGGCGCCAAATCCACTTGACAGCAGGGGCGTCGCTAGACCTTTTTCAGTGGGGGGGTGTAGAGGTCAACGATTACCGACAAAACTAGCCACCAATTACCGACAAAATAAAATGTCCAATATCTACAAATTCAACCCTGGGGCCGAAGGATAAATTGTTTTTCCTATGGACTATCTACAATACTTGCAATGGTCATTTTCCTCAGCATAGTCAGCATCATAGCTATATATTTTAATGCAGGCGCGGAGCTAGGATCTTTTTTTAGGGAGGGGCGGAAGTGAGCAAGAGAATCACTTAAAAGCGCGCTCATTAGGGGGACGTGAGTGATGAGCTTAGACGTTTCCTTAAATTATTAGGAAAAGAAGACGATTTGCTGTACCGTTCTCGACTGTTTATCCTTTTCTGAATTCAGTTCCCGCCCCTCCTCCCGCGCAAAGCGCGGAAGCTTTGACGTTTCATTAAATTATGAGAAAAAGCAGACGATTCGGTGTACTGTTTTCGACTTTAAATAAGCCCTATTAATTTTGTCTGAATTCAGTTTCCCCCTCTCGCGCGAAGCGCGGAAGCTTTGACGTTTCCTAAAATTAATAGAGAAAGAAGACGATTCGTCTAACCGTTTTCGACTCGTCTAAATGAAGTTTTCCCCGTCCGCGCGAAGCGCGGAATTTTTGGCGTTTCATCACAATATAGAGAAAGGAAGACGATTCCTCGTACCGTTTTCGAATCTTATTAAGCCCTATTCATCTGAATTCAGTTTCCCCCTCTCGCGCGAAGCGCGAAAGCTTTGACGTTTCCTCAAATTATTAGAGAAAGAAGACGATTCGTCGTACCGTTTTCGACTCTTAATAAGCCCCATTCATCTGAATTCAGTTTCCCCTTTCGCGCGAAGCGCGAAATTTTTGACGTTTCCTCATATTATTAGAGAAAGAACACGATTCGTTGTACCGTTTTCGACTCTAAATAAGCCCTATTAATTTTGTCTGAATTCAGTTTTCCCCTACCGCGCGAAGCGCGGAATTTTTGGCGTTTCATCACAATATAGAGAAAGGAAGACGATTCGTTGTACCGTTTTCGACTCTTAATAAGCCCTATTAATTTTGTCTGAATTCAGTTTTCCCCTCCCGCGCGAAGCGCGGAATTTTTGGCGTTTCATCACAATATAGAGAAAGGAAGACGATTCCTCGTACCGTTTTTGAATCTTATTAAGCCCTATTCATCTGAATTCAGTTTCCCTCTCTCGCGAGAAGCGCGAAAGCTTTGACGTTTCCTCAAATTATTAGAGAAAGAAGACGATTCGTCGTACCGTTTTCGACTCTTAATAAGCCCCATTCATCTGAATTCAGTTTCCCCTTTCGCGCGAAGCGCGAAATTTTTGACGTTTCCTCATATTATTAGAGAAAGAACACGATTCGTTGTACCGTTTTCGACTCTAAATAAGCCCTATTAATTTTGTCTGAATTCAGTTTTCCCCTACCGCGCGAAGCGCGGAATTTTTGGCGTTTCATCACAATATAGAGAAAGGAAGACGATTCGTTGTACCGTTTTCGACTCTTAATAAGCCCTATTAATTTTGTCTGAATTCAGTTTTCCCCTCCCGCGCGAAGCGCGGAATTTTTGGCGTTTCATCACAATATAGAGAAAGGAAGACGATTCCTCGTACCGTTTTTGAATCTTATTAAGCCCTATTCATCTGAATTCAGTTTCCCTCTCTCGCGAGAAGCGCGAAAGCTTTGACGTTTCCTCAAATTATTAGAGAAAGAAGACGATTCGTCGTACCGTTTTCGACTCTTAATAAGCCCTATTCATCCGAATTCAGTTTCCCCCTCTCGCGCGAAGTGCGAAAGCTTTGACGTTTCCTCATATTATTAGAGAAAGAACACGATTCGTTGTACCGTTTTCGACTCTAAATAAGCCCTATTAATTTTGTCTGAATTCAGTTTTCCCCTCCCGCGCGAAAGCGCGGAATTTTTGGCGTTTCATCACAATATAGAGAAAGGAAGACGATTCGTTGTACCGTTTTCGACTCTTAATAAGCCCTATTAATTTTGTCTGAATTCAGTTTTCCCCTTCCGCGCGAAGCGCGGAATTTTTGGCGTTTCATCACAATATAGAGAAAGGAAGACGATTCCTCGTACCGTTTTTGAATCTTATTAAGCCCTATTCATCTGAATTCAGTTTCCCTCTCTCGCGAGAAGCGCGAAAGCTTTGACGTTTCCTCAAATTATTAGAGAAAGAAGACGATTCGTCGTACCGTTTTCGACTCTTAATAAGCCCTATTCATCCGAATTCAGTTTCCCCCTCTCGCGCGAAGTGCGAAAGCTTTGACGTTTCCTCATATTATTAGAGAAAGAACACGATTCGTTGTACCGTTTTCGACTCTAAATAAGCCCTATTAATTTTGTCTGAATTTAGTTTTCCCCTACCGCGCGAAGCGCGAAAGCTTTGACGTTTCCTCAAAATATTAGAGAAAGAACACGATTCGTTGTACCGTTTTCGACTTTTACTAAGCCCTATTTGTCTTAATTCAGTTTCCCACTCTCGCGCGAAGCGCGGAAGCTTTGACGATTCCTTAAATTATTAGAGAAAGAAGACGATTCGTTGTACCGTTTTCGACTCGTCGAAATTAAGTTTCTCCCTCCGCGCGAAGCGCGAAATTTTGGGCGTTTTATCAAGAAATGAAGACGATTAGTCGTACCGTTGTTGACTCTTAAACCTTGTTTGAATTTATTTTCCCCGAAAATGTTAAACCCTTGATTTCTTTAGCTGATATTATTGGAAAGGGAAACTTCGAGAAAATACAAGTATTATAGTTGTAGTCACTATCGAAGTCGTCACAGCGGATGAGAAGTCACAGTTCGTAGGGGAAAAAACTTGTCGGCCGACCGACAATATACATCTCACCGACTTCAAACTTCTGCATATAGTACACGAGGATCGAGCAAGAATACCGACACAGCTGACCCGACACAGCAACATATTTACCCGTGTCTTTCTTGTTCCCTCGACGAGACGACTCCACCCAACAACCTCCTCCTCTCTCATACTCTTACCTCCCCTTTCTCTCCTCTCTTTCATCCCCCGTTTCTTTTGTTTCCCTTTCACTCTTTTTTCTTCTTTTTTCCTTTTCTTTCTTGTCTTTCTTTTCCCTTCTTTCCTCTCCTCCCTCTTTTCTCTTTCTTTTTTCTCTTTTCTTTCCTTTCTTTTCCTTTCTTTCCTTTCTTTTCCTTTCTTTTCCTTTCTTTCTTTTCTTTTCCTTTTCTTTTTTCTTTTCTTTCCCTTTCCCTCTCTTTTTTCCCTCTCTTTTTTTCTCTCTCTTTTTTCCCTCTCTTTTTTTCCCTCTCCCTTTTCTCTTTTTCCCGACGGCAGCGCAATTTTACCGACAATATCCTGACAGGTGGGGGGGTGTCGCACCCCCCACACCCCCCCTTTGGCGACGCCCCTGTTATTAGTTGACAGTCAAATGCTCAAGGCGCAGCTTGTGCAAAGGATGAAATACATACATGATACATTTATACAAAGTGCGATAGGAAGGTACCGACATGAAAGGTTATGGTAATCAATTATAAGCTAAATTAAACAGATATTTCTTAAGATTGTTTTTTAACACTTCAGCAAAACTGCTATTCTTGACCCATTGAGGGAGAGTATTCCATAATGAAGGCCCAGCATGAACGAAGGTTCGCTCCCCCCACTTTGTTTTAACCCTAGGAGTAATTGGTAAGCCAGAGTTTTGAGAACGTAGCTGTCTAGAAGGAAAGTAATGCTTAATCAAGCCGATGTTATACTGCGGAGCAGAGCCATGTATACAGTGAAATAATAGCAAATAGCAGCAATTTCCAATTTACATCATTGTTACAAACTGATGGGTTTTACATATTTTAAAGAGGCCTAAGTAGTAAGTACAATGAGAAATACAAGAAAGCGTGCAACGCAAAAGGAATTCCTCTTGTCACTTTTTTTTCTTTCTTACAAGATTATGCATAGTCGTGATGACCGTCTATTCAGGTGCGGATCCAGGGAAAGAAAGAAGAAGAAGAAAAGAAAAAGGGGAAGAAGGAGATCGGGGGGGGGTCGAAAGGGCCTTGCCCCCCAGCTGTTACCCACCCTCCCTCCTCCCATCAAGAAAAAAAGAGGAAGAAGAAAAAAAAAAGCGGGATATACAGTTATCAATTTTCCCGTCAACAAGTAGTAGTTCGGGTCGCCAAAAGGCCCTTGCCCTCAACCCCAACCCCAAAAAGGGGGGAAGGGAAAAGAAAAGAGGAGAGCTAAAAGGGAACACTAAAAAGAGGAAGAAGAAAAGAAAAGGAGAGGAGAACGGTTGCGATTAATCCCGCCAACAACGTGTGGATCGGGGGGGGGGGCGAAAGGCCCTTGCCTCACCCCCCCCCCCCCCATCAAACCTAAAACAGAGGAAAGGAAGGGAAGGGAAGGAAAAGAGGAGAAAAGGGGAAAGAAAAAAAGAGAGAAAGAAGAAGGTATAGGGGGAGATCAGTTGCGATTTTCCCCGCCAACAAGGTGTAGATCGGGTGTGGGCTTATTGGAGGGGGGGGGGGGACAGATGCCTCCCAAATATTATTTAAACGTGGTTTATTCTAATTCGCTACCGGTGATTTACAAATGTTGCTGAAATAACATAATTTCCTGACATTTTTCCTCAATCTTTAGTAAATTATACTTTTGTATGCGTTTGTTGGAAAATGGCAAATTCCTAAGGAAAGAAAGAAAGAATAGTGACCTGCCTTTGTCACAAAATAATGAGGTGTCAACATTTGCTCTTCTGACCGTGATTAAATACATAAAACCCTTAAGCTTCCGGGGGCTCTGCCCACTGGATTCCACCTAGGGCTCATCTAACGGTAATTAAATGCCTAAAACCCCTGAGCTCCTGTTCGCTCCGCCCCCCGCCCCCTCGACCCCGTCAAGGGCCCTAAGGCGGCCCCTGCATGCTCGTCTGACAATTATAAAATGCTTAAAACCCCTGAGCTTCTGGAGGCTCCGTCCCCTTGACCCCACGCCAATTCGTGACCTGACGGTGTCACAAATAAGATATCAAAATATGCTCATCTGACGGTAATTTTAATGTATAGAACCCCTGAGCTTCTGGGGGCTCCGCCCCCTGGGTCACACGTTAATTCGTGACCTGCCAGTGTCACAAATAAGTTATCAAAATATGCTCAACTGACGGTAATTTAATGTATAAAACCCCTGAGCTTCTGGGATCTCCGCCCCCTGGACCCCACACCAATTTATGTCCAGCTGGAAGTGTCACAAATAAGGTATCAACAGAAGCTCATCTGACCGTAATTAAATGCCTATACCCCCTGAGCTGCTGGGGGCTCCACCCCTTAAACCCCGCCGGGGCTTCGCCCCAGACACAACGTCAATGTACGCCACGCTCTACCTGATCCTAAATACCACCCCACCTACTTAGAAAAACGTTCAGCGGGGCCTGCATGAAAGAGTGGGGTGATGCGGATTTTTTTTTTGTCTACCCCCCCCCCCCCCCCAAAAAAAAAAAAAAAACACTATATTTTGGCTCGCATAATTTCAAATTTGGGCGCCACCCCCTAAGAAATCCTGGATTTCCATACATCCCCAATTAATTGCAAGAAATATATAAAGAAACCAATTCAATTTTAACGGCATGTTAGCCCGGCATATTAACCAGGCATATTAGTCATATAATTATGTAATAGAGAGAAAAAACAGTCATTCGAACCCCGAAATAGCCTACAACATACTAATAATAGCTCTATCCAGGTGCGGATACAGGGGAGGGGGGGGGGGGCGACGGCCTAGAAACCCGGCCAGAAACACGAGTTCGAAGTGAACCCACGGCCCTCACTTATTCGTATATAGGCCAAGGTCCCGCGGTTCAGCTAGCCATTCTCCGAGATTTGGGTTTTAGGTCTATCTGATTGAAACAAAGTGCCGATGATCGCTTTACAATAGGGCGTACAAGTTACAACGTTCAAAAGTATGTCAGGACTCAGTTAGCTTAAGGTCCATCTGTTTTTTGAAAAAGTATGTTAAAGAGAAATAGAAAGAAACCAACCAAGGACAAGGCCCCGGCAAGAACTCATTTTTTAAACTGCAAAATGCGAGACCACATTTACCTAGAAAAAAGCGCGAAAAAATAGCAAATGCGAGAAGTAAGGACACGAGTGCATCGACAAGCATGTCGGCAAAGCTTCCGAATTCTGCAGTTTGTGGATTCACAAAATCAGTTCCGTAAAAGCGATCTTAAAAGCCTAATTTGTTCAGGAAATTACACACTTTTTTTGTGTAATCTGGGTAAAAACACTCTATTCAGTTGTATAGGTGCGCAAAAGACGAACTGTCGGTCTAAATTTTTCTTTTTCAATCTGCGTATAATTATATGCAAATTATTTCGAACAAAATTAGTCTCATGCACATCGTTTATAAGTGTCACATATGGGTCGTTACTGTTACACTTTATAGACAGATTGGATAAATGTGTAAATCATTAAAATTATAATATACGATGCGAAAATGATTCTTCTCCAGCTTTCTAAAACCAACTTGGGAATTACTTACCGCTTTTGCATAATTTGTGCGTGAGATTTGGTTTTTTTCTTCTTATAAGTGCCCCTTTACATCTCCGATGAGCAGGCACGTAGCCACGGGGGGGGGGGGGGGGGAGCACGTGCCCCCCAAAAAATTCAAGATCGGTTGAACTTGTTTAGACCCCTTTTTTTACCTCGATCGATTACATGTATGTGCCCCCCCCCCCCCCTCAACATCAAACTCTGGCTACGTGCCTGCCGATAAGTGAATGCCCTTATTTAAATAATAGAGGTGCCCCCTTTAATTCTTTAATAAACACCCCTTTTCATCTCTGACAAGTGTCCCTTTTTTTACACGTGCGCCTTATCACACAATTGGTGCCATTTTCCTCCTGATAAATGCATTTTCCGTTGTTGTTGGGGGGGGGGGGTATAGAGGCCTACGATTACCGACAAAACTAACCACCAATTACCGACAAAAATATTTATGCCAACAAGTGTCCCAATGTCTACAAATTTAAGCCTATAGACCCGTGGCGAGGAGCTTAATTATTTTTAAGTCCACCTGCCCCCCCCCCCCCACCCACCCCCCCCCCCGCTAGCCCCAAACCATCGAGGCTACATGACAAGCCCTTCCCATTCCCATCACCCTAAACTGATCCTATCCACTATTCAATATTAATAAAACCCCTGAGAAAGACGAAGGTAATATACACTCCTTTATAGCCAATAAACGCCCCTCTCAGGCACCCTCCCCCCTCTCCGGCACCCTCCCCCTCCCCGGCCCCCTCCCACTCCTTTATATCCGATTACCGCCCCTCCCCGGCACCTAGTATCCCAGTATGCCACTCCCTTATATCCAATAAACGCCCTCCCCGCCCCGCCGCCCCCGCTTGCCCCAAGCCATCGAGGCTACGTGACTATGCCCTCCCCCTTCCCATCACACCCCGAAGAAAGACGAAGGCAATATACACTCCGTTATAGCCAATAAGCGCCCCCTCCGGCACCCTCCCCCCTCCCCGGCCCCCTCCCACTCCTTTATATCCGATTAACGCCCCTCCCACTCCTTTATATCCGATTAACGCCCCTCCCCGGCACCCCTCCTAGTATCCCATTATCCCACTCCCTTATATCCCATAAACACCCTCCCCCCCCCCCCCCCCCGCTAGCCCTAAACCATCGAGGCTACATGACGCTCTCCCCCTTCCCATCACCCTAAAACAATCGTAACCACTGTTCAAAATTAGTAAAACCCCTTGGAAAGACGAAGGTAATATATTCTTCTTTATTTCCACGCCCCCCCCTCCCCCCACCACCTCACCCCCTACAGTAGTCCCTAACCATATGATACACGAATCTGCCCAACTCCCTCTTACGAGTCAACTTCAAACAAACCTGCCCTCGATTCAAAATTAAGAAAATCCCTTTAAACGAAGTAGGTAATATACACTCCTTTATATCCCATTAACGCCCCTCTCAGCCCCCCCCCCCCCTACTCCACCCCGGTACCCTCTGACCATTCAGGCTACATGACCATGCCCTCCCTCTTCTCATCACCCTCAAACAATCCTATCTGCGGCAAGACATTGATCTACATTTACCACAATCAACCCAGGTGATGTAAATGGGTACCTGGCAGGAATTAATTCCTTGAAATGCTAGAGCGCCGCAGTGGCTGCCTTGCTAAAGCCAGGGTAATAATCGGGGCAGCGCCAGGAGCGTCACAACGTGACGGACATTGTGCGCTATATAAGAAGCCACCATTATTATTATTATAATTAATTTTTAAAAACCGAAGTAGGTATAATATATACTCCTTTCCCTTGAACCCCCTCACCCCAACAACCCCCACCCCTACACTAACCAATAACCATCCGCCACGTCACTAAGCCCACCTCCTTTTCATCACCCTCAACTGATCCTGCCGCATGTTCATAATTAATAAATACCCGTAACGTACACTCCTTTATATCCCATTAACGCCCCACCCCTCTAACCCAGCAGCCCCTCCATTTATACCATTTTATCCCGCTCCCTTATATCCCGTTAACGCCCCTCTCCGGCACCCTCCCCCTCCCCGGCCCACTCCCACTCCTTTTTATCCCATTATTCCTTTGTATCTCAGTCATTTATATCCCATTATTGAACGCCCCTCACCGGCACCCTTCCTAGTATCCCATTATCCCACTCCCGTATATCCCATTAACGCCCCTCTCCGCCTACCCCCCCCCCCCCGCCGTTAGCCCCAAACCATCGAGGGTATATGGTTATACCCTCCCCGTTCCCATCACCCTATAAACAATCCTATCCACTGTTCAAAATGAATAAAAACCCTCAGAGAGACGAAGGTAATATAATACTCCTTTATTTCCTCATTAAACCCCTCTCCAACAACCCCATCCAGACTAGCCTCTTTCCATCACTGCTACTTCACTTTGCCCGCCCCTTTCTCATCATCCTCAAACAATCCTATACACTGTTCATAGTAAATAAAACCCTTAAGACGAAGGATGTATAATATATACTCCTTTATTTCCCCTGAGACCCCCCCCCCCGCTCCAACAACCCCTATCTCCCTATACTAGCCCCTAACCATCCAGCCCACATCACCAAGCCCAACTCCTTTCCATCACCCTCAAACAATCCCACCCACTGTTCATAGTTAATAAAATCCCTTAAAACGAAGTAGGTAATATACGCTCCTTTATATCCCATTAACGCCCCTCTCAGCCCCCCCCCCCCCTTCACCCCGGTAGCCTCTGATCATCCAGGCTACATGGCCAGGCCCGCTCTCTTCTCATCACCCTCAAACAATCCTTTCTACGGTTTATAATTAATTTTAAAAACCTTAAAACGAAATAGGTATAATATATACTCCTTTATTTCCCCTGAACCCCCTCCCCCCACAACCCCAACAACCCCCACCCCTACACTAGCCTATAACCATCTGCTTCATAACTAAGCCCACCCCCTTGTCATCCCCCTCAAACGATCCTGCCCCATGTTCATAATTAATAAAACCCCGTAATGTACACTCCTTTATATCCCATGAACGCCCCCCCCCCCAACCCATCCTTTTATACCATTTTATCCCCCTCCCTTATATCCCAGTAACGCCCCTCTTCCCCCAACCTTTGTAAACGGGAAAGCATGCTCGGCTGGCAATAAAAGAACGGCGGAAATTCAGCTTTATCCACACAATACAACAAGCTTTCTCATTGGTTGTACGACTGTCTAGTATACAGTAAATACACACAGCTGAATTACGTACGCGTGGTTCTGTCATAACGTACGCGTGGTTCCGTCATAACGTACGCGTGGTTCCGTCATAACGTACGCGTGGTTCCGTCATAACGTACGCGTGGTTCCGTCTTGGAGTTACACATTTTGTCGGGACCCACGCGTATGACATGACAGAACCACGCGTATGACATGACAGAACCACGCGTACGCTATGCCAAAACCATGCGTACGTTAAGATTTACATAGAAGTATAATAGAAAATGACCATGCGTAC
Organism: Strongylocentrotus droebachiensis; assembly: GCA_035222895.1. Classification (NCBI taxonomy): domain Eukaryota; kingdom Metazoa; phylum Echinodermata; class Echinoidea; order Camarodonta; family Strongylocentrotidae; genus Strongylocentrotus; species Strongylocentrotus droebachiensis. The sequence continues at coordinate 40,662 of JAVYIG010008482.1, forward strand.
GTTCTGTCAGAACCACGCGTACGTTATGATGGACCCACGCGTACGCTCTGTCAGAACCACGCGTACGCTCTGACATGCACGCGTACTGTCTTGGCACGCGTTATGAAGGCGATAGCCAACCATATTTACCGGACATTTTGGTAACACGCATGGGGTCCGTCCGTTCTCGGAGTGGGGTCATGCAGGGTGATCAGTCTAGCTCCTCACAAGGTAGATGAAACATTATGATCATCAAATAGGGGAGGGATGGGGGTACAGAGTGTGGCGTGCAGGGCATCATTGCACTCCCGCGTGTGTATAGTGATTCGACATTATCCATTATCATAACTATTATGCCATTATAGCTAGGCGCCTCCAGGGGGCGGGGGGGGGGGGGGGGGCAGGGTCAATACGGGGCGATGCATGGCTGTCGGTGAGAGAGTTCAAGGAACTTGAGAAAGAGGGTAAGCCGGACAGGAGTGGAATGAAAGAAAGGGGAACGAATAAAGAGGGGAAGACAGACAAAGTGGCCGGGTTAAGAGAATTTACTTGACGCCCGTAAGAATTTGTGTAGCTGTACAGTGCATCCCAGAAAAAACGAAATTATCGTTGTTTTATCATAACTTAATCACAATTATGATGAATAAATGACACATCCTGTTTCATGACCCTCCTCTTTCATTTGATGCAACTATATATATTTTACGCGTGAGTGATTACAAACAATTTGAAGAGAGGAAAAGACTTAACTCCGTTTCGTTGACGATCTGCCATGCATCAAGTTTTTCGTCTTCTTTGTGCATGGCTGATCTTTGAACGAAACGGAGTTAAGTCTTTTTTCAAATCTGGTTGTTGCTACGGCAGGCAGCCAGTGAAAAGGAACTCGTTTAATCAAATTATGTAAATGCAAGCATTACTTTAAAGAAACAGAACTTTGTTACTCCTGGCTCTTTTTTCCTGATTGAGGTGTCATAATTATGAAAGGGCAGAAATTGAACTTTCTAGAAATGTAATTTTCTCCTTGAAATTCAGATACCGCCCGCCAAATGACTTGTTTGTTTTCCTCTCTTCAAATTGTTTGTCATCACTCATGCGTGAAATATGCGTTGCATCAAATGAAAGAGGAGGATCTATATACGCTTTACAAATATGTGTAATTTATTCATTATAATTTTGATAAGTGATAAAACATCGATAATTCTGTTTCTGGGACGCACTGTATCGCGTTGTTTATACAAAAACGGAAGCACTTCTGTCTTGAAAGAGGGATAACTGACTGGTAAAATGGAGATATGTTGGTTTAAGTTTTAAATAAAGCGGCCATTGATAGTGGCTTCTTCTTCTTCTCAGTTTCATCTTCTTCTTCTTCTTCTACCCTTTTTCTTCTTCTTTTTTTCATCTTCGATCTTCTTCCTCTTTTTGTTCTAGATCCTTTTCTTCTTCTTCTTATTTCTTCTTCTTCTTGGAGATGGCTAAGACGCGGCCAGCGGCATCATATTATCTCGGGATTCACGATATCACACTGCGAGACTTTAGTGCATTAACGAGAAATCCGTAAACAGCGTCGATCGTACTTCGTCCATTGTGTCGAAATATCTTTGAAAAATGGGGAGAAAAAAGAAGAAGCCGATGAGACCCTGGTGTTGGTATCCTTTCTTAAAATCATGATCTCATGTAGATGTGAATTAATATAAGTTTGATATAATTAGTGAAATGATTTTACTTATTTACGTGATTTGAGGCAGGTGTCGGCTCGCTCGTTGCAACCACGTCTCGATAACCTGTGTGCGAGTCGAGTGCATGCCCCCGTGTCTTGCGATTGCGTGGTTGGATCGCGTGGCCGTGGCATGATTGATGATGAATTGAGGATAATTGATACGAGGGAGGGAGCTAGTTCTTGAAAAGTCATTTCATGCAGTGTCATGTAATTGGGTTTTCTATGCAGCTGATTTTGTTATGAAAACTTGGTTGCTAATTCCTTGTGTAGATCTAGGCCTATAAAAAATGTGAGACTGTTGACGTTGTCGTTGTGTGTCTGTCTGCAGCAGTGGCGCTTGTCCGAGAATAAGGATCGTCCGCATAAACGAAGATATCTTCGTAAACATGGACAAATTGCATCCTAATTATTGATCCGCGCGTTGGCGATAAGAAAAAACGGATTACGTTATGATAATGCATGTGGACTAATTAGTAATTACGCAGCACAAAGACTTTCACGTTATGAACGATAAATCCTCAGGAAGACGGACAACTTGTAACAGTTAGACTGAACTAGGGATATTTTTTGATGAGGAATCCGTTTTTCGCATTATAGGTTTGGTGTGCTAAAACCCTTCCCTATGCAGTCTGTGCATTGCGCGCTCAAGCAAAATTGGTCCATGTTTTTATTACCAAATCAAGATTCAAACCTTTATCACTTATCTTTTGTGATCCTGAAGGCGATGCTCATCAAATGAGGTGTCATTTGAAAGAGCAGGTTTGGCTCTACAGACTATATGCCCACAAAGGGTCAACTCAAAACTCTAAAAATATCTTGATCGAAAACGGTGATTTATTGATTCCATCGTAGCTCCGAGATTTCCCACCTTCGTGAACTGACCCCCGAGGGATAAGTAGTTCATGCGCATGATGTCAATAACAAGGGACCCGATGGCGTCATGTGCAATGTCAAGGGTCATCAGGAGAACGGACCTGCATGCGGATACACAATGAAGACAACGGAGAAGGGGTTTGACGATCAGGCTGCACAGTGTGGCGTGCACTATGTACTACTTTTCTTCCCATTCTGGACAAAAATTGGATGAATAAAATTGCCTAGATTTTCTCGGGCTGTATCTTTTGATAGAAACATCAGTGAGTCTTGAAATTTTGAATGTGTTCTTCTGAGTAGTTGATTTTTTCAATTATTCAACCTTAATTTTAAAAAACAAACCAAAAGGGAAAATTGAAAAATCCTTCCGACACCCTAATGCAAGTTTGTGACATTGTGCGGAAAAGAAACCTACAATGTAGTCACCTCCAAATATAGCCTCAGAGGCTTGGTGATTTATGAAAGATGAAAGATTGGCAATCTTGATGCAAGAATTAAAATTGAAGCACAGTCTACCAGTCTTACCAAGTGCATATTGCACTGTATACTGTACACTGTACATTCTATGGATTCGTGAATTAACAAGTAGTTAATTATAAATGTTGCTTAAAGTTAAACGATCCCCCCATCAATTTTCATGAAAATATGTTGCCAACCTGAGCGTTGAAATATTAAAAAAATTCTACCCATGAGTGATTGATTGCTGTAATATAGCCACATACCCATCTATAATAGCAACAATTGCTGCTTCAAATCCATACTCTTTAAAAAAAAAAAAAAGTGGTAAAATATCACTCCTTGGGATTAAAGAAAAGACTTGCCCCTCCCATTCGATAGAAAAATATAAAAATGAACCTGATCCATTGGTCTACCGGTACTATAGTGTGATTGAAGGATAACTGAATGGAAGTTTAATCAATAGAAGACCAAGGTTGTCAAACAGTCCCCAGTTTTCCTTAACCCCCGATAATTTGTGTCAGGTACTGCAACCGAGAGTTTGATGATGAAAAAATCCTGATACAACACCAGAAAGCGAAGCATTTTAAGTGCAATATATGTTACAAGAAACTCTACACGGGTCCCGGTCTAGTCATTCACTGTATGCAGGTAGGTTGGAAACATGTCAGGTGGGAGATCAAAATCATTCCATGTTGTAACCCTGAATAATTGTAGGACCCCCTTGTAGACAATTTGAAGGAAATATTAAGTTTTGATCAAGCCTTGCATTATTGGATCAATCAGTCTGTTGTCAAAAGCTTTCTCATCCGGTGCAGTGCTTCGCTCGAATCCTGTGGAAAATGTTGTGGTATACATTGAGAAAATTATGAGTGACTTGTGTCACTCTAAGAGTGTATTGTTCTTGCACCTGCGTGTGATGAGATCAGTTATGCAACATACTGTATTAGTCCTCTGCCATGCTTTGATTGATACTTTAAAACATCCACTTATTTAATTTACTTTTTTTACAATGTTTTAGTGTATTCTATAGTGTTCAAGATTGGATGTTATCTTCCTTAACCGAGTTTATTTCTATCAGGTACTGTAACAGGAGTTTTGAAGATGAAAAGGTCTTAATATTTCACCAGAAAACCAAGCATTTTAAGTGCCACATTTGTTACAAGAAGCTATACACTGGGCCAGGATTAGTAATACATTGCATGCAGGTAAGGCATCTCCATTTCCAGGAAACTTTGAAGCTGTTTGCAACTGTATGCATTCTAAAACTTTAAATTGACGTTTTCTAGACGCCTGCATGAACATTTTTCAAATTTAGTCCTTTATACACTCCTTTTCTTCTTCAGTCTACCACCTATTGATTGAAACAGTTATGCATATTATTCTGGGGGGGGGGGGGAATGAAAATCATTAGCAAATTTTTCAGATATTATCTATTGGACAGGGGCGTGCTGTAATGTTTAAGCACAAGACTAAATTTGTGTAATTCATAATGAACATTTATAGCTCTGGAAAAAGCTGTAATTTCCAAGAATTAAGGGTCTCATTGAGGCCATAATAAAGTGCATAATTCCTCAATGTCTTATTGACATCATAGATTTTACCACTCCGTGATATGGTTGTTTTCTTTTTCAATGGGCTCTTTTATATTTTCAACAAATTCAAATTTGTCTTACTTTAAAAAGTTAATCCTGCTACAAAATCACCCTGAGTCACCAGTGGTCCATCTTGTACCAGTATCTTTAGAGTAGCAGTTTAGCTAGCCCTATTTCAAATTCAAGTTAATTTTGTGACAGTGGTCATAAATGTTTCTATGTCTCTTTCCCATCCTCTTCATTTTAATCACATGTACTCTACAGGTTCATAAAGAGAATATAGACAAGGTTCCCAATGCCCTACCTCACAGACAAGATACTGAAGTGGAGATCTATGGAATGGAAGGTATTCCAGAGAAAGATTTATTAGACCACCAAAGACAATTAGGTAAGGTTTCATGCAGGGCTACCTGCAAATTAGAGAGTGATGTGATGTATTTGTACAAATCTTTTTCAAAAAAATTCATTACTTACAGTCATTACATTTTTAAGTATTCTTCATTTTCATCTATTTAAAGGCAGAATTTCAGGAATTAAGAGTTTAAGTAAACTAGACCAAACGTCAAGCATTGGGAGGTCAAAGGAATTTTCTGCTGGAGCTAGACAAACATTGCTTCCTTGGCCTGTATTCTACTATGATTTCAATCTGACACTAGGTTTAAGATTTTGTTTGAAATCAGTTTAACAAAATAAGTTAATCTGAGGTCTAATATTTCCTTTGTTAAACACAATCTTGGACTTGAGGTCGGGGTTAAATGAATTGACAGAATATGGATCTTTATGTTACGAGCCTTTAGTATACATCTAACATGCACATGCCATTCTTGTGACAGTGCATTATATACTACATAGTTACTCCTTTGATATCGTTGATTAGATAGTAACAGTAATATCTGTGTATTTAGAGAGTAATCATTTATTTCTTTTCAATCAATATTATAAAGTTTGATCCTAATTGTGAACTGTGAATGGCTTGCAGTGGAATGATGATAATAAATAATATGTGAATTGTTTGTACTTGCAGCACAACAAGCCAGCAAGCACTCAGGTGGTGGTGGTGGCGGAGGGGGGTCAGGTGGTGGTGGTGGTGATAAACCCGGTCCTAGCAGCCAGCCCCAGGTAGGAGCAACACCAGCCTCGGGGGTACCGGCAGGGATACCAGCTATGCCAGGAATGCCCCAAATGCCTGGTATGCCGGGAATGCCCGGTATGCCGGGAATGCCGGGAATGCCTGGCATGCCACCCAGAGGAGCGATGAGTATACCGGGCATACCGGAGATGCCCCCGCCCCCTATGCCACCAGCAGGATTCCCTGCTATACCCCCTATTCCAGGGATGCCTCCCTTCATTCCACCAGGAATGCCCATGAGATTTCCTGGGTGAGTTTTAAACATTTCTCATTTCTTATTATTTTTGAAAGAAACCAAACAAGTAAATTCATCACCAAAAGACTGTATTTTGACATTTGAACCTATTTTCGATGCAAAGGATATTTTAGTGACTTCCAAAAGAGAGGTGTACATGATTGTAGTGATAAAACAAAAGGGGTTTTACAATATTGCATGCATTTGTTATGTTCTGTTCAACTGGAGAATTAGTAAGAAGATTATATGTAATATGATAATTGTACGTCAGTATAACAATGTCTGCTATGTGTCACATTTATCATGGAAAGGTCTCCGATGCTTCCAAGGCATCATCCTAGGTAATAACAAATTCATATATTCCAGTACCGAAATAAAATATTTAGGTTATTTTTGTTGTCTGTAAATGTATGCATTCACAGGGGATGTATACAGGGGATAGAAAAGCGAGGGCTTTATGCATGGGATAACATTCATTCAGCGATGTAGTCTTAATCTTTGCATGGTTGATTCCAGATTATCCAAGCTGTCTATCTGTGCATGATATGCCATACCTAACAGATATTTCGCGTTGATTTTATTAATATTGGAAGAGTTTTCTGATTGAAAGCAAAATAAATCCGCCAGAGGTTCGCGACTTCAATTTCATTGTGATGAGTCTTTCATAAGGTCTTTCTCTCTCCATCTCTTTCTTTCTCTTTTTCTTTTTCTCTCTCTCACTCTCTCATTCTCTCTCTCTCAAAAGAGACTTCCTTTGTATCTTCATTATAAAAGATATTTCATGACAACACCTCTGTGGGTTCCATTTGGGTTTATCCAGTACAAGCTAATACTCTTTCCAGCCTCTCATTTCACTGCATCAATGCAAGGCATTTTCAAAGAAGTAGCAAGCTTGAAATATGACATATTGGTTGATAAGCTCACCTTTGTGCATGCTGGAGATGAGTCTATCCTAACCATTTCATTTATTTTATTTTCATATTTCTCATGTTACATATTCATATCAAAATAAAGTACAAGTTTAAAAAAAAAAAGAAAAGATAAAATAACAATCAATAATACATAATAAATAACATAAAGATAAGTGGTCAATATAGAGTACTGATATAACTGAGAGAAATATGATGGACCTACATGAAAGCAAGCTTGTAAAGCTGTAGGCACCAGTGAAATAGGAGTCTAACTTTGACTTGTTTTTGTACTGCTAGGATGCCGATGCCGCCCATGCCTCCCCAGGCCATGATGCCCATGGTTGCAGGTCACCCTGGAGCTCACCCTGGACACCCTGGAGCTCACCCTGGTCATCCTGGAGCTCAGGTGCCCATGTCCACCGCCTCAGCAGCAGCTAGGATGCCTCCCATGTCTACAGCCATGCCATCAATACCTCCCATGCAGGCAGTGTCGGTCGCAGCCACACCCTCATCACGTCCTCCCCCGGCCCCGCCAACGGCGAAGCCTCTCTTCCCCAGTGCTGCTGCTGTAAGCTCTCATTCATTCTTTACCAACTACAGTCAAACCTGCTTTAGTGACCACCTGTCTATAAAGACCACATTTTTTTCACCCTTGAAAATGGTTTCTCATTGAAACATGTACTAAAGGTACCTGTCTACAAAGATCACCTTTTGTGTTTCCCTTGGACGGTCGCTATAGACAGGTTTGACTGTACCTGATATCTATCTGTCTATGTCCCATATCTTGGATGCCGTTAAGGGCAACAAGGAAATGGACCTTGAGACACTGGTTCTCCATAACTTTTTGTCTTCAGCTGTTCTAGTTAGCTGCTCAAATTATATTAACATTCGGTAATTTGTTTTCTGCTTCATATAGAAGTTGTGATGACATATTAGGTGTAGATAAATTTATAAGAATGAACATAATTTCAAGGTATGAATCTCTCATGATTACTGGACTACTACAGCTCTCACTTTTCAGATTTTATCTACACGTTTGCCATGATTGCTTGCAATTGATAAAAATAAGTGCTAATGAATCACTGGAAATGTCTGAAAATTAATGTTGTGCATCCACTTACCACAAGAGATTGATTTTGCCATGAGACACATATCTTCCTTTATTGTGCAAAGGTATCTTTAATAGTTTCTTGTGTAGGTCAAGTCCATAGAATAGTTATTGAATATATGCTTTGTCTTGTGGTGTTAACCTGAACCTGACATCCTTTCTCTCCTAGACGGCTACTTCAGCGGCCAGTTCACCGGGTCCTAGTGGTTTCTCAAGGCCGGACATCGTAGCACCTCCCATGGCACCATCCAAACCAACATTCCCGGCAGCAACAGCAGCATCTGCCCCGCCCAAACCAGCTCCACCACCAGCTGCGTCTGCTCCATCATCAGCATCGTCGTCGTCATCGCAGCAGCCACCTGACCCTAAGCCTCCTGTATCCAGGACAGCAGGTGGCAGTAAGGGCAAGGCCAGCACTATCAACACAAGTTCAAATAGTAATATTATACATCCAGATGATGAACGGTCATTGGTAAGTAGAGAACTACTATACGAACACAGTCTGATAAATTGGCCAGAAAAAGAGGTTGGTCTTACAGTTGTTTCTTTGTTTTTGTTTTTTTCACTTCCAAAAGAATGTTTGGTCACATGAATGAAGTCTTAAAACCTTGTTACGCTTATACTGAAGAACTTTATAAAGTTGATTAGTAAGCTTTTAAACATGCAATTGAGAACTTGCTTCAAATTAATGTAAATATTGAATATTTGTAATTGTTTCTTGTTAGGTGCAAAGTTATGCAATAAGATATTATTTTACTTTTATTTTTATGATTTATGTCAATCAGCTAAAAGTATGATTGTTGTAACTGTCTTGCTTGTAAGAGGTTTCAGTATTCAACACCTTTCTTAATCATTTTTTTTTCTTCTTCTCTTTCCTCTTGTTTTTTCTTCTCTTATTCTTTTTGTGTTATACAGGAAGAGATACGATCCAGGGAAGAGAGGTATAAGAAGGTCACACCCGTGGTTCCAACGTTACCACCCCCACCGCAGCCCCCTACACTTCCTACATCAATAGCCCCGCCCTCCTCTGCACCCCAGCAGCAGCAGCAGCCGCCCCAAGCACCACCCCAGCCAAGCATAGGGAACATGATGGGTGGTGGGCAAATGCACCCCTCTATGAGGCTTCCAATGCAAATGGGTCATCAAGGTATGGACTGCCTCTGAGATGTGCTTGAAGACATCCACATTATAATGATATGAATATTTCTAGCAAAGTATCATAAATGTTTATGTAAAGTCAGTGGAGCATAACTTTTGTGTTACACGCCGGTCTTGTTAAGTATACCGGCTCTCTGTCAATTCCTGGCCAACCTATTCAAGCTCAGTACTGAAAATATGCAAATTGTTGTTCATAATGTGTATTCATTTGCAGGATCTATTAGAGACTGTTCTGTTCTGTTTGACATACTTTCATACTTTAATATTTTCTGATCGAATGATACAATGTTATTTTGGCTGCATTGGGTGAAGTTCCCCCAAACAGTGTGTTATGACATTGGTGTGTAGCCATACAAAAATAAGTTTTTCTTATTTCTTGTTTTCTGTTTTATAGGTCACATGGGTATGCCTCCACAACGTATGATGCAAATGGACCAAAGAGGTTAGTTTTACAGTAATTTACATAATTAAAACTGAAATAATCATCACGTTGTTCAGTTCCAAGGGGTATACATAAATTGTAACTCATCAAAACTTTTGCCTGGTTCAAATATCTTTTTGTTTGGGGCAACAACATCAGGCTGTGGTATCAAGTTGTCACTGACAATGTTAATGTCCTCTTTGTTAGCTAGGAACTGAAATTTTATTATCAGGTCGATCAAAAGAAAATTGAAGAAATGTTTAGTACTTTTTAGTACACAATGAATGGAGAAGCAGTTGCATGCTGTCTGCACACATGACTGAATTGCCAATGGAAAGATCTCCATTTCAATTAGATCCCGATATTTAGAGATCCTAGCCTCTTGCTATGTCAAATTATGTTTCAAGCATTCACTAATTATTTCTTATATTTGTTTGTGTATATCAATGACACCTCTGAGCCATCATCCCTTCTCGTTGTACCTTTTCAGTATGATAAGATCTCTCCCATTGTTACTGTATTTATTGTCAGAGAATCACGTTGAAAAGAGCCATACTTAAGCTTTTCGTCTTGCACTCATCAGAGTAAAATGCAAGAATGAACAGAAAGCCGGAATCAAACAATATAAACGGAAACTAAAAGGAACAAGGCGCGTATATAACAAGCTCTGATAAGCTGTCTAAGGTATTGATAAATTAGGCTTATTGCCAGCTGGTTATAACGGGATAATCGCTAAAATTACTATTTATTGTGTACTCTTGGTATGTTCCTATTACAGGTGGTGGTTTACCTCCAAACATGCCTCAATTCATGCCTTCAGGACCCTATCCAGGTATGCCAGGGATGGGTATGAACGGTGTACCTGGTATGCATGGGGGACGCCCACCTAACATGCCCCCTAACATGCACCCTGGTATGCCCCCCAACATGCCCCCTCATATGATGCCTGGTAGAGGAGGCGGCGGGGGCCAGATGTACTGAGGAAGAGATCAGCAGCTCCGGTCGGTCGGTCGTAGCAGGGGAGGAAGACCAAGACCAGCTTGAGAAGGTTGGACTTAAAATGTACATAGTTTGGTTTTCGTAATTCCAGATTAATCATCACTTCTTCTCTGTGCCCGTAACATGTCCTCTTTTTGATGCACACCCAGAAGCTTAATGTGATGTGAACCATTGACGACACCATCTATCTCATGTACACGGAGAACCTGTATGATTTCACCTTGTCTTTGCGCTCTCACCAGACATTGTTGAACACCTCTGCAATTCAGGTTTGAGATAAAGTCCATATGATTAAGATTTGAACGCTTGTGAGATGGTGATGGACTTTTCTGCAATGCAGGTTTGAGATATAATCTGTACTTTTTTAAAGAACTCTTGTCGGACCATCAGGCGCATCAAGATTCCAGGTTTGTCAGATCTGATGTACATATTGCATAAACCTGTAGTTATCGTAGCAAGAGTTCATGTCTGTAGCTTTCTAGATATGAGAGGAGTAGTTCTTTTGCTGACACAAACTGGATATATTGTTATACCTTGGTCATACCGCCACCTGATTCTAAACCGACTGATTCTTGGTTGTTTGGGGTAACATATATTTTTCTCTGGGTTATTATTGTTGGTTTGTTTTCAGTCTAGTTGGTGTGACTAAGGTATAATCCTAATTCAGTCCTTGATTTGATTTTGATGATAATCTCTTGAGGCTGTACAGTTTTTATTGTTTGAATGATAATAACAATGGTGAGGCCTTGTGTAGAATATAATCTCAATAAAATAGGAAGTTCTTTGGCCAACTTCTGTAGGCAACGAACACTGCCCTTTGTTCTGATAACACAATCGCCATGAACACATCAATGAAAATTAATTCATCTTCATGATAACGCTCTGTCATGGGTTAGGTTGTCTAAATGAAAGGTAATAATCATTTTTTTTTAATGCACATTCCACAAATGTTCTTTTACATCAAGAAATCAAATGTCTTACAACCTCCAAATCATTGATTAGAAATGTGTTAGTGCCAACTATGGGGTAAATTTTGGTCTAATTATGTTTTGATGCATCATTCATACTCAGTTGTTAATGTCAGGCCACCTTGCTGATATACAGATGGCTCGTATGATTATGCTTATACAATTTTAAATTAAATTTTACTTACAAATTTAAATTATGTTCCTAAATTTAAATCCAAAGTATATGATGTTCATTTAATTTACAGGCAAAGAAAGCATTGTTAGGGCATGCAGTTTTTAACTCTAAAAAAAGGAAGTTTTCATTAAATCATTCTCTCTGTGTGTGTAAGTTTTCTTTTGAAAATCCTAAGAGGTGAAATGAAATTTTATTTTATGCTTTTTTTTTAAACGCAAGATTTGGGTAATTTTGAGGATTATGTCTGGGTTTTTAAAAACCAGGACATGAAGTTATTTGAGATTTGTGCGCTCAGTATCTCCACAACGAGTAAGTACATGAATTATAATTATTTTGAGAATGTGTGTTCTTAGCATTGTTTTCTCGATTTGTTGTAATATCTTTCTGAATTTGTGCATGTAATGCCACCATGTAAATACCATTAGAATGCTTATAATACTTTGTCATGAATTCAGTATATCGGGTATTTTGATGTTTGCATCCATTTCAGTTGTATTGTTTAATGATTTACTCATTTACAGTGGAAACTCTGTATAGAGAGTTCTGACATAACAAGATACCCGATATAACAAGTTCATTTTGCTGACCGTGGCTCTTAAGTTGCCTCTATGGTTTTTACCCTGATATAACAAAGTAATTTTGAATGGCCAATGTCCTCATTATAACAAGTTTCCACTGTACATGTAGCTGTAATCATGTTCAATAGGCCACTTTCGTAGTGTAATCTAACGAGCCATAATGTTTGTCCTACCTAGTAACAATTAATGTGTGCAATTCACATTCTGATTATTGATATGAAATTATTTGTAACAGGTGAATGAAATAATTTGTAACATTGCACTTACAAAGATTTGTGCTTTAAATTTGATTACATTACGAAAATGGGCTATTGATATTTTCTGAGTCCATATTTTATCATGAAATAATCTTCTTTATCTAGCTGATTAAAGGTATTGGCTTCTGTGAATCTGGAAATGATTATTAATGTATAATTTGAGATTCTTGTTCATCATTGTTGAACAGAGAAACAAAATCTTTGAAAGGATGCAATACGAGAGCTGAAATATTGTTGAGGGCACTCAGCTGGGTACAAATGGTAAGTGTTTTCTGACAAGGTAGGACAATGCTTTTGATGATTATGTTATGTTTTTAAGACATGGGAATCTGCAGATTAATGTCTGCCATTAAATTCAGAATAGAAGAATTCACAGCCCATGAAGTTCAATTGAAAACTTCTGCAATATTATTTTGCATCATAAGTACAAGACATTTCATGGTTAAGCACCTTTTGTATAGCCTTACTTTTCCATGACACTGACATCAAGAAAATATGATTTGCAAATTACACTTTCCTTTCTAGCATCAAATTATTTTCATAATGTGCTTAAAAAAAGCAACAAAAAAATCTTATTGTATCGGAGGTAAGATTATGGGACATTCAAGTTGTATATCTTTGAATTTCACTCATATTATTTGATGTGATTTCATTGCAATTTCATGTAACAATATCGAATGGCAAGTCTGCATCACTATTAGCCGAAGACAACAGAAGATTCTTTACTCTCATTTTGGGTGTGAGATTATAACAACCCCTCACAAAAGTAATCCAGTCTTTATCTGTGCATGAATTATTTTGTTATTTTTATTTTTATTCAATTTAAACACTAAATTGTGCATGAGGAAACTGCTTAGCGAGGCATGTCAATTAAAGATAGTACACTTTATTTTAAGATTTCATCACAAGCTGTCCATTTTATAGCAGTGGAAATGTTGATAAGAAATAAAATGTACAGTATATGTTTTTCATATGTTGTAAATGTATTTCCAACAAATCTGCTCCTTTTCATTGATCTGGTTATTATAACCAAGTAAAGTGTACAACTAGCCAAAGATAATTCATCACGGAATGATTGAATATTACTTTACTTTAGTGCTGTTACTTTTAAGGCATAAAAACTTCTTAAGTCGTAAATATTAGAATTTGCACAATGTTCATTTAATGTGATTATGAATTAGATATGCCCTGCCCAGTGTATTTTAAGCCAGCCAGAGTCGTATGTTGTTTTAATTATCTGTTGATACCTTTGTTGTATATTTGCATGTTTATAACCATATTGTATGTTGACTGAGAGCATAAGATGTAGCCTCGAGAGAGACAGGTTTGAATGACCCTTTCTTATCATGTTTCTTTTTCTTCTTTGTGCCTCATAATGGTCTTTAACAAATCCATCACGTAAAATTATTTCTTTGTATGTGTATAGCAGAAATTGTGAATAAAGAATTCAGTCTTTATTAAAGTTGCAATTCGTTGTGTTGTGCTGTTAATATATGATGTGATGACGGAAAATTGCAGTAATATCAGCAACAAGACATGAGGAGATATTTAATGTACATCTCCCTGAGGTTGTAAAGCTTCTCTATCAAAATATGTATCCTGTCTGTTGCGAATATTTCTGTAATTTTCGGTTTGTTTGATGATGATACAGTGAGAATATGAGCTTAAATGTTTAAATTTTCCTACACTTTCCAGATGCTGGTTTACAGCCCCTTTGCTGATCTCTCTAATGTATTCTCAAGGCAAGTTCAAAAATGAAATTGTTAATCAAATTTGTTGCTACTTTATGTTTGTTCTTCATTATTTCAGGAAAGAAATTCACCTGTTTCACTTAATTTGCACCATATCACAAAAGTAAACATGGGACAGTTCGAGCAAATTTATAGAAATAGTTCACAACTGGTTTTAGTAATTTATACATCTGTCCACTCATCTTATAAAACTGATGGTTTTAAATTTAACTTCTGTGTTGAAAATTATGTTTAATGGTACTGCCCTGTATGGTCAAAAGTCGGCTGTTAAAACACAACAAAATGCTATTAGAAGAAGAAAATAGGCACTAGTTTAAAGATGACGCTTCATGACAGAAGGAACGCTGTAGATTGTTTGTCAGTTCAATACGGCCTTCTTTTAATAGACCAGTTCACGGTTAGCACATGTTTCAAATGAATCCGAATATCCATAGATCTTCAAAACGTGAAGAGGTCCCACTTTATACATTTTGAAGTAATCACTCCTACAGCGATGGACATGCTACATAAATAGCCTTTGTTTCCCCTTTTCAAAGAATACTTCCACATGTGCATCATGAAGTCTACTGCCTGTGCATAAATGATTAATGAGTACATAACTTTCATGAGCACGTATCCAGTATTTTGTTGGCTTATTGAGTCTAACATGGTGTGTGTGTGTAGAGCTGATAAACCAGTCCCAACCCAAGCCTTCTCTCTCCTTGCCTTATTTCTAATCACCATAGTCTCATCAACGAGGAAGCGCTCGGGCCTGCAGAGGAGTGGCCGGTTATTTTCTAAATTTGGAAAAACCGACTCTTCCCAAGGCAAGTCCTATTTTACGCATGTGCTCTTTTTTCTAGATCAGTAAACGTGACTTTCACAGCGGTCTTGCTGTTGGACGACATGCCCCATGTTGTCCCCAACGTGCATTCTCGCATGTTCGGTGAAACAAAAAATCTAAATATTTAGCAGTTTGTGGTCATGTGGAGTACTAAAGTGTGACATTACATCCCACAAATTTGTCTCTTTTTACAGCCTTTGTGCATACCAAAAAGCAATACATTAAATCTTCACTGATTTTGTCCAACATTTGTCACTGTTAAATTGGCAAGAAGTAATGAATCATATAAAAAAAAACTGTTGAAGAAATACAGTTCTTCGTGATGGGGGTATGTGACAAGAGCACTTTGGTACTACGGTATATAGCATTTTCTGATAGCCTTTTCACACATATTCTAAAGCTAAATGCTAAAGATAACCCAACATTATCTGTTCAAGTTTTATACTTAACATTACATCTTCTGGCAAATTCGGTCTGATCTTGCCTTTTCCATAGTCTATGGCTCCCAGGTTTTGTGTTTCACATCTTTACATTTCTTAAGTTTTTTAAATTCCTGAATTTTCAGTATGACAAAAGGAGTAGCTTTGATTTCAGAATAGTATAATTTCAACACAACTTAAATGGGGGTTCCACAACTTGTCACATCACTGGATGTGCTTTAATTGTCAAAATGTTTGATCTTTGATTAAAACAAAAAGAATCGGCAGAAGTGGATGGAATCCTCCTTTACAGCAACCAGCAGAGGTCTATAATCAGCATGAGATGTAGAAAAGATGTGTAGAAGATGTGAAAAGGCTATAAGAAAAAGAGAATTTGCAAAGCAGATTTTCTAGGCAACCTTTTGGTGCTTGTGAAAACTGAAATGAACCATTAATTCATATATTCTACCTGTTATTTGTGGTGTGAGGTGAAATAATAATTTCACAGCAATTTGCTGTTGGATGGCCTTGCCATCCCCAACATGTTAATGACATGTTTGGCGAAAGATTTTTTTTAAAGTTGGTGTTGGTAGATACTGTAGGAGCTCAACTGTTTTGGCAGTTTGTTACGTTTGGTAAATATGGCTACATTAGTATGGTTCGACCTGTAAAATGTAGGCCTTCTTATCGCAAACGGGGGGAAAACAAATGCAAGGGACTATTAAAAGTAATAAAAAAATTTGGTATGGGGTCATGAATTTGATTCAAATGAACATATTGGAGGCATCTGCGATCCTACAATATTCAATGATCGTTGTAGCGGTTGAAATTGAGTCTAAATTGATGACACTGTGAACTATAAACTCATAAACTCTTCATGTTGTATAGCTCCCTCTCAAGATTGATATTACTTCAACTTCAAAACAATGTTTCTTGACTAAAATCGAAGGAATTTCTATTTCCGTTTGAAAATTATATATCAGAATTATATTTCATGGTTGCAGCTATCATTGTATGGCTGTAGGCGCTATTTGAAATTTTTTGGGAGCACCAATAAATTTGATATTTCGAAATCCTTAGCGTTTTAGAGCCCAATTTTTTCAAAGTTGCTTATTCTAACACTAGGTTTCACAAAGGTAATGCAAAATTTAAATTTCATAATCCAATCCTGTTGAAATATTACCCAAACTTTGTATTACCTTTAAGTTTTAGGGCTGTTGTCTTTGGTTCTATCTGTAAAGGAAGTACAAATGTACCTGCATGTTCAGTGATGGTCAAAAAACAAGAACAAAATCAGAATAAAAAACTATTGTTGATCAATCCACTGAATCCAGCTGAATCTAAATGTTGATCTGTAAATTTCTCAGACGATATATACACTTTATCTATCAAGAATAATTTATATTGTATACAGTACAATTACTCCACCTTGGATTAGTACTGTTGGACTTCTCTAAAGTCCCCAACATGCCCGGGACATGTTTGGCGAAATATGAATATGCCCAGGTGTGTGTGATTTATTTTACACTATTCATACCTAGCCCTTCCCTCTCTCTCTCCCTCTCTCTCTCTCTCTCTCCCTTTATCCCACTCTCTCTCTCCATCCCTCTCTCTCTCTCTTGTTTAATGTTTGTATTACATATTCATCACATCCCCTTCTCTCTCTCTCTCTCTTTCTTTCTTCCTCCATCCCTCTCGTCTTGCCTCTGCCTTTCTTTCATTCTCTTTTTTTTTTACAGAATATTCTTTTTTTTTTAAACATAGATAATATGTTCTTTTGTTTTTTCTCCATGGCAGATTTAGAACAAAAATCTGAATAATTTTGGAAGAACTTAAATTTGTGCATTATGAATATTTTCAAAATGTCAACAAGTTTGGTCTTTTTAATAATTGCCATTGGAAAGAGAACCAACCAGACAAAATAATAAAACATTATTTACAAAGCTATATTGTTAAAATCAAACCAATTTTGTGTAAATTTGCTCTGAAATTTTATTGATCTTTATTAAGCAGTGCACAAAATGGAAATGATTTCAAGTGATTGTATATCGTGGCCAGTGGCCCCTTTCAGCAAGTCTGTAAATTGTTATGCTTCCTTGAAAATTCAAATTCTTATTTCTAGTGATCTATTAGTTTTCCATTAGCAAAATACGGTTCAAGTTGGACACAATATGGCGACTACTGCTTTGTTGGACAAGCACAAAACAATAGAATATACGCCATGTTATGACCCAGTGAAACCAAGTTGGCCAAACTCTGTGTATAGATGGCTCTGCTTGTAGGCCCTCAAGAAGAACACTGTTAATACCTGTGAGGCCACTCTTGAAAAACAAGACCATACATGTAGTATATATTATTTTGTATTAATGCATTTCATAGTCAACAGATTGAAAGAATAGAAACGTTGGAAAATCAGCTTAGAAACACCGAAAAATCCATGCTGGGATCATTACAACTTACGAGACTGGCCTGACACTACACGCATATTATTACATTTTGATGAGAATGATTTTATTTAACAATATTTGTGTATCTCATATGAATTATCTTTAGCATTAGCCTGGCATTGCCTTTCATTGCCTTTCATGTCTCATTCAGCAAGCTAGGTGGCAACTCTGTTTATTGGTTATGGTTGATGGGAAGATTGAATGTGTGGTTGAAGTTTCAATGACGTGGTGATTTAGTGTTATGATTTGTAAGATGTAGGATAAACACAATTGCAAAGACTTTCGGTAAATCAACTCGAGGGTGATATTGAAGTACTCTTATTGTATATCCCATAGAAATTACATTCACACCACATATAGCGGTAGTTCAAATGGTGATGGACAAAACTGTTGAAATTGCCTTGTGTTGATTTTTCGAAAGTTTTCGCCATTGTTGTGATAGAGCATTGATTTGTTGTTGATTTAGGTGGGTTAGAAAAAAATTGCTTGATTGATTGAATATTTCTTCATTTATTTCATTGCATTAATAAGAAAAAACAATCAATAATACAGATATATAGTTGATTACCTGGTATACAAATATAGACAATTCAAAACGAGGATTGGATTGAAAATCATATTTCATCTTTCTTTTGACCCCTGTACGCAATAAAACAAATTGGATGATCTTAACGCGAGTGAGAATGGAGAGAATACATGAAGTTATACACATATGCTTGATTGAAATAAGAATATTTGGTTGACTGGGAGAAAAGATTGGGTGAATTTGGCAAGATTGAAAAGCTGGCGAGAGGTTGATTGATTGAAAGACTGATTCAATACATTTTCTCGCTCTCTCTCCTTTTCCTCTTTTACCTTTCTCTTTATTTTCTCCTTTTTCTTCTGTCACTCTCTCCTTTTCCTTTCTCCCCTTTTAAGGCAGCAACAACAACTAAAGGAGGGCAGCAGCCAATTCCCCCCTCCCCACGTTATCCGCCACTAATTTAAACATTATATGGACACATGACGCATATTTTGCAGTAGGGTGCGGGCGGGAAATACTGGTAAATACCGGAAAATATTAGGAAATACTGGCATGCGGTACCATTCAAATTTTGTAAAGTGTAATTCCTGGGTGGCATCCCCATCCCCACAATTTTCAAGTACCCCAAAGTGCCCTCTTTACATAGGAAAGTTCACCCTTTTCATCCATATAAGTGCCCCCTTTTTCTTCCTAATGGGTTTCACATTCTTATGAATGCCCCTTACCACCTTTGAAAAGTGCCCCCTTTACATCGGATAATTGCCCGGCCCCCTATTCAAATCTAGGAGGTGCCCCTTTTCCTTCAACAGATACCCCTTTTCCTGTATAATAAGTGCCTCTTTTCATCTCTGGTGAGTGCCATATTGTCTTTCTGATAAGAGCCCCCTTACCTTTGAAATAATAAGCCCCTTTTCACTTGTGATAAATGCCCCTAAGGGCATATTTATTTTCTCATGAATTGGGCAACAGAAAAAAGTGCTCCTATTTCCTTATGAATCCCCCCTTACCACCTTTGATAAGTGACCCCATTACATCAGATAATTGCCCCTATTAAAATCTAGGAGGTGCCCCTTTTCCTTCAAAAGATACCCCTTTTCCTGTATAATAAGTGCCCCTTTTCGTCTCTGGTGATTGCCATTTGTCTTTCTGATAAGAGCCCCCTTACCTTTGAAATAAGAGCCCCTTTCACCTTTGATAAATGCCCCTTAGGACATATTTATTTTCTCAAGAATTGGGCAACAGAAAAAGTGCTCCTATTTCCTTATGAATGCCCCCTTACCACCTTTGATAAGTGCCCCCTTTACATCAGATAATTGCCCCTATTCAAGTTTAGGAGATGCCCCTTTTCCTTCAACAAATACCCCTTTTCCTTTATAATAAGTGCCCCTTTTCCGTTCATAAGGGCCCTTTTCATCTCTGGTGAGTGCCATTTGTCTTTCTGATAAGAGCCCCCATACCTTTTAATTAAGAGCCCCTTCACTTTCTCATAAATGCCCCTTTTCACCTTCTCGACCCCCCCCCCCTGGCCAAAAAATAAGGTGGTATTGTTAATTTTACCTTTTAAAAACTATAAACTAAATCCACCCCACCCCCCCACCCCCCCCCCCCCCCCCCTTCCCGCATCCTGGGAAAAACATGTATCAGAAAATGAGGTGGTAACGTTAATCTTTAAAAAAAAAAGAAACGGGCCACACCCCCTCGAAAGAAAAAAAAAATCGAAAATTCAACAACAACAAAAGTATATATGATGATGTTTGAAGGTTTGCATGGTGGTATGAATAATCACGGATGAGGTTTACGGTACACCATGTGTAAAGTCCTCGAGGGACTGAGGAAAGTAGATAGAAAAATGGAAGTGAGATGGAAAGGCGAGAAAGTGGAGGTTGGAAGGAAGAGTATCTTTCGGAAGTGAGTATAGTCCTGAGAAGGACTGTAAACCAGAAAGTTGTAGGCAGGATGAGAGGTTTGAGTAGAAGACTGGATTAAGTATAACAGGGGCGTAGACAACGGGGGGGGGGATGAGGGGGATGCATCCCCCCCCCCAGGTTTGGGGGAATGATATTTGCTTACTTAATAAGTCATAATGATGATAATAATAGTAATAATAATAATGATAACAATTATAATATCAATAATAATAATAATTATGATGATGATAATAATAATCCTCATCATTATTGTAATTGTGTTTATTGTTATTAGCCGCATTCACACGGTGAAAGCCAATTCAGACGGTAAAAAAAAAGAAAATCTTACAAGTATTTTGTGGTTATCTTGTGGTTTGGAAACCACAAGATTAAACAGGCGCGGATCTACGGGGGGGGGGGTTTAGGGGGGTTTAAACCCCTCCTTGGGCGGCCCCAAAAAACAAACAAAAAAAAAAGGAAAAAAAAAGAAGAAAAAAAAAGAAAAAAAGAAGGAAAAAAGAACGCACGCTGGAGAGAAACCCTTTCAAGTGCAAATATTGTGAGAAGATATTCAACTCATCTGGTAACTTAACCAAACACATGATAACTCTGGATATAACTGTGTATTTAACTGTTACTTGATTTAAAAAGACGTTATCATTCACTGCTTTTTATGGTCTCCATTGTGTTAATAGATGTCAGGAAAACATCACTTACGGGGTTCAAATAAACACCCCCCAAAAAAATTGGCTCGCCGCTTCGCGGCTCGTGGACGATGCTCCGCATCGTCATTATTTTGGTCAACCCCCCCCCTTAGCAAAAAGCTAGATCCGCCCCTGAGTCATCCCCCCAGGTGTACGAACCTGTCTACGCCACTGAGTATATATAAACAAGTTTTTTTTTCTGCCCCCCTCCCCCCCCCCAAAAAAAAGTAATGTTTCTACCCTCACCTTTTCTAGATGCCCCTTTTCCCAGAAAGTGCATTTTGGGGGCCTCCCTCTGGATCAGCCGCTGCATAAACAAAATAATAATCGATACACGCCGAGTTTAGCTGAAATGGTATTTGAGATTTTTGCAGGTTCTTGGTTACATCATGAACTATTTTGGGCAATTTAAGTAAAGATCAGCTGACTTTGTGCTAGGATATTACAAGCCGCCGTAGTACATATTACACAAGCTCCGCCGTAGTATGTGAAGGTTGTGTTCTCGCCCAAATTCATGAAACGACTCGTTAAAGCCTACATTGTGAATAAATGAGGATTAGTTAGTGTGTTGTTGGTACCCGGTGCGGAATGGTCGAACTTCTCGAACTGATCATCATGCAGATGTGATGATGCCTCCCAGACAGTAGGATCCTACTATTACTACTCCGAGACTGATTTCAAGTCTTCGGCTTAATTGCAGAGAGCTAGCTGTTAGTTTTATCCGTTCATCGAGCAGGTGAGATTACCGGCCGTCTTGGCCCTTGGGCCGGGCCCAAGCCATGCCTGGCTGGCTTGGCTTGGGGGCATTATCGTGCACTCGGCTTTGTCTGCTGAAAATAAAATCCTTCACATAGATTTCTAGACTAATTGATAGAGATTGCACGCATCCCTATTGAAATCCCTATGCAGTCTACGTGCATTGTGCGGTCGAAATTGGTCAATATTAGATTCAAACCTTTTCCGCTCGTGATCCTGCTGGTGCATGGTGGTGATAGGGTCTAGAAAATCTACTCAATAAATAAGGTCAAAGGTGTATTTCTAGATGAAATAGACTAGGCCTAGCAGATTTTTCTCCATATTATTATTACCAAAGCCAAAGGTAGGCAAATTCATGCAAAAAAATATATTCAAAAAACTGACTTGAAAATACATCATACAATTAGTCTGAACCGAGTCAGGAGCAAATTTGAAGAAATTATATTTTTAAATGTTGTAAAACCAAAGATATAAGAAGAAAACTGACCAAGTATCTGTACTAAAAATCGTACATGTAAAATTGGTCGTATACATTCGACAGCTGAAAATGACGCGCACGGTTGCATTACGTGCGTTCTCGAATCCAAAATCATACCTCGTACACACACTCTCGCCATACCGCGAATGGTCCGTCGTGGGGAGCTAGGCGGCTGAGAGTTTGCAGCGATACCAACGCAGCCGCGGAGCTCCGCAGAGCACCATTTTAGCGGGACTCGGAAAGGTTCGCGGTGGGTAGGCAGCGGCCTAGCTTTTTGCCCAAACAACGCTAGATCGGCTGCTGGCAAAATGAAAATAACTACGATCGAGAACATCGTCGGTTTCTTAACTTTTCAGTGAGATAATTCTGAATTCTAATTGAGACTATATAATAAATTAAATCGACAAAGAAACCTCAGTAGAACTCTTATAACTATACAAAAGCTTGTTTATTTCTTCATTTGACATTTTTTTTTCGACCATTTTTTCGTGCGCGAGTCAATGGAAACTATGTATTACCAAACTTTCAACACGCAAGGTACGGGGAACACTCGCGGACCTCGTAAAAAATTCGTTGCAAACAAAAATTTCAAGGGTGATTTTGAAGCAGTGTATAATATTGGCGCTGCAATGCGCAGAAATGTACTTGAAAGAAACTTAATAAATCATACCTTAATTTTCAGAAAATCGTATTTGTATTAGTGTACCTAGATGTGACTTGTTTATAACTCAGATTTTATGAAGATTTGTCGGGAAAAAATGTCATTTTTTTCCGTTTGGTGGTCATTTCTAGGCTAATATTTCAAAAGTTGCATCAGTAATGGGCCCGATGTTTCTCTTATCGTACTCGCATGTTATTTCTACATAGATTAAACATAGGATGGTTAAGGGTAAGACCAGATAACATTATAAAAAAGATATATCCTTCCACTCTCCCATATCCAAGTTTTGGGCTGATTATTGCCGACCCACCGCAGCAAGGCCATTCAGATTTTCGTACGAGCGCGAAGCGCCCTCTAGTGCCCCATGAATGTGCCTACCAAAGGGGGCTCAACGCTGACGATGCGAAAAATGGACTTCGCTTAGGCTAATAAAATAACCCCAGTTCACCGTCTACTTTTATGGGTTGTCCGTCTCCCCAAGGATTTATCGCTCAAAACGTGTAGACCCTAAGTCTGTTTACAAAGTCAATGTAAACTGCATCAAGAAAATCTTCGCGGAATCCCTTTCGCATCGCCAACGCGCAGATCGGAAATCATATTTTCACGGATGCGTCTTTCTGTGTTTACAAAGACGATCCCTATTCTCGGACCGGCGCCCCTACTGATCGTAGCTCCGAGATTAACCACTTTCATGAATTGAGCCCCTGAGGCTTAAGTTGGGCCAGCTGTAAGCCATATATCCATGCACTTATTTTTTTCTCTTGCCCCAAGGGATAGCACACGATTACAGTTTGAAAATACCCTTCCCCCCCCCCCCCCCTAGACCGAATTTTCCGTCTCTTTCGTTCGTTAGCCTCTTATTGGGGTAGGGTCGGCTGGCTCTCTCTTTAGAGACGGAAACCGTTTAATCACATGTCCTTGCTAACGCCACGACCAACTCTGGTCGTAGCGTTTTGCCCCCAAAA
This sequence comes from Strongylocentrotus droebachiensis, assembly GCA_035222895.1. Classification (NCBI taxonomy): domain Eukaryota; kingdom Metazoa; phylum Echinodermata; class Echinoidea; order Camarodonta; family Strongylocentrotidae; genus Strongylocentrotus; species Strongylocentrotus droebachiensis. The sequence continues at coordinate 64,655 of JAVYIG010008482.1, forward strand.
TCCCCCTAAATGTCATTTTACCTCGTGTATATCCAAATGTAAATTAGGCCTAGGGTATAATAATTCGGTTCCACTTACTAACTTGCTTGAAATAATCCGTTTAATGGTCCCTTTTAAGGAAATTATGGGTCTAAATTGACAGCCGTGTTGAAAATCTTGCAAGTCGTGTTAAACTCTCGCTGCCGGAGTCATCTAAATCAATCTCATCCCTTCTAGTCTACGCCGAAGGCAAAATGATTATGAAAGAAAAACTGTGCGCCATCTACACGTTCGTAATGGCGCACAGTTTTTCCTTCATAATCATTTTGCCTTCGGTAGAATTATAAAATGAGAAATCATAGATCTGATATCACATTTTCTAATATTTTCAAATCTCCAAAAACTTTGGTTACCCCTTCATACACAATAGAAACATCCAAAGGATAGCTATATTTATGTTTTAAAAAAGCCCTTTATAATATCTTTGAAATAAATGTACATCGGTTTTAGTGTTTTTTAATTAATTTTTTCTACTCACATTTATATGAATCTAATTTTCTTCATAAATAAAATTTGAAAAAAATGTATGATTTAACACGGACATATCTGAGAACCAACTTTGTGTAGAATTAATCAAAGTTGGCTGTCCTATGAGGTTAATGATTAGTGTGTCAAAGAAAAGACCTTTGTACTTCAAATATCAAACAAACCCCATAGTGATGGTTCTATGTAAGAGAGCTAATAAACTAACTTGACGCTTTATTATCTAAAAATACCTTGGTTAGCAAACAGTGCTTATACTATAGTGACGCAACAACTTGAGGTTGCAATTAATGCTCTTGGATGTACTTGTCATTATGTTGGTTTCACTACCTACATGTATATATACAGTGTAAGTGCTTGCATCGCTGTGATGTTAACTTGGTCTGTAATTAACTTGGTACCGGTATGTAATTGTATGGAGGGAGGAAATGTACTTTTTGATACCAAAATGTGATTCAGTTTTTTTCACATCGATTCTTGTTTGGTATTATTAGATGTCTACTTTGAACTGATGCTGGTATACTCGGCCTTTTTGTAATTTTTAATAATGTAAGTTACATAAATGTTATAAATCACATCAAATCTAATATTTTTATTGCTGTATTCAATGATAACCATTACATTTTTCAGAACTTGATTTCTAATGTCAAAAAGTTCATGAAAACTGTAAAGTCTGATGATGTCAGTTAATTTATCAGCTGATTTGTTTTGTCTTTCCCTTTGTAGGAACAAGACCACATGATGACATGCTGTACGGCGCAATAGAGTTTTGCTCCCACGTTGATTGCATAGTCCAATCTCATCAAGTTTAATTTCATCTCTGTATTAAACCAACTGCTTCAAGATGGCTCGCATCCTAAGCCAGCTGCGTCTCCTTCTCTGGAAGAACTTCCTCCTTCAACTCAGACGCGTGATAGCAACCATCTTTGAGATTCTCATCCCTGTACTCTTTGCCTGCATCCTCATCGGGATCAGGCATGCGGTGGAATACACCGTCTACCCCAACTCCACCGTCTACGACACCTTCAACATCAACAACCTGCCGCACAATCTGACTATCTTTCCCTTACCTGTAACGGTATGGCAGATGGCTTACGCACCCAACACATCCACAACAAACAAGATCATGTCGCACGTTGTGAAAAACCTTGGCCAGCCGTTCGTTAGTCTCGTCGATGGTGAGTGTTATATATGTGGTCAGGTTTATAAAGAAGTGATGTGAAAAAGTACCTCTGTTTTTATGTTTGCTTGACATATTTTAATATTAAGTGCTTGATTATTTCTGAATAACTAGTTTCAGTTTACCAATCAGATGATAGGTATGTTGCCAACAAAATAAATTCACACTTATGTTTATTACCTTGAAAGTTTTTTTTTCTTTCTATGTAGATCAGATTTTATTAATCTAAAGCTCAATATTATTTGTTTTGTATATAAAATCATCAGATTAAGATTGTGAAGAATTTAATGGTTTTTCAAAGCAATTTTTTAAATATAGACCTGTACATACCTGTACATCTCATTCAGTGAGCTGAATGCAGAAAAAGTGAGGGGAGGGAGGAGGCGTGGAAGGGAGGAGGCGTGGATAACGGGTAATTGTGTACAGAGTTATTTACTTTTCTCATATTTGTTTCTATATAAACAGGTCCAGGTTTTCCAACTGAAGAGGCTATGCTGGAGTACTTCGCCCAGATCAACGGTACCAAGGATTCTCCTTTGCTGGGTGGTATTGTGTTTCATAATGACTTCCCAGAGAATGGTGACTTACCGTCCAATCTCAACTACAGGTAAGAAGAGAGTAACATCCCATCTCACATACTAAAATTGACCACACATCATATGACCTTGACGTCCCTCGGACAAGTGAACATGTAGGTGATAGGGCTTCAACTCACTTCTTCAACAATCAAACTAGATTTTAGAAACAGCAACGAGATGGAGTTTCTATAACAACTTCTCTTTACTGCCTCATTGAAAGGAGAAAGGAGAATCTTACATTTATTTACCAATGTTTTTTTTGTCCCATTACAGTATAAGGTTATCATCCAGCCCAAGGAACTCTCCTGGTATGATCTCTCCAAAGGAAAACTCCTTGATAGAGCTTCAACTCAGCCCATCAACAATCAAATTAGATTTTGGCTATAGCAACTAGAGGGCATAATTTCTATAATAACTCTTTTGCTGCCTCATTGCAAGACGAAAGGAGAAGCATACATAGGCTATTTGTTTTTTGTCCCATTACAGTATAAGGTTATCATCCAGCCCAAGGAACTCTCCTATGATGAGCTCTGGAGGGCAAAGCTCCCTGAATGATCAGAAGAGTGAATGGAAGACAGATGAGCTGTTTCCTTTCATCATGACCATGGGACCAAGGGCTAAGCAATACTCGTGGGGTGGTGACCCTGGTGAGATTATATGTGTTGAAACTTAAAGATAAAGTTGAGTTCTGGTCATGCGATTGCATTGTGAAAGAAACGGTGTGGAATCGATTAGAGAAGGTTGATCATCTAGCATATAACTATTGGTGTGTACTGCAAGGTTCTGGAATCATCAACATGATTAGAAACTTGGCCCAGTCTTGGTATGGTTACAAGCACTGTACACAGAAATATGTATATGGGACTACACAAACATGTGGCATAAAAACCTGTCCCAATTGTTATGCTGTTACATGCCATATTTAAAATATTAAGGCATTTGAAGAGCCATGCTTTTCAGGGAACATTTTTTTATCTGAATTTCTTCCACACTTGCATAATGCAATGATAGCTCTCACAAATAATTTTTCACCTCTTCCCAGAACTCAACCTTCTCTTTAATTCTGGAGCATTGAATAATTAAAGCCCATAGAAAAAAAATGAATTTATGCTCTGTTTTGATGATGATCCCTGACTGCACATTGAGGTACACTACCTTTATGGATGAAGAATAACTGTTCAGATATTGTTTAATGATAGAAGGGACTGGGCATGTGTACAATGCTTCCACGTAGTACATTTAACCTTGAGATGCAGTAACACATAATTACATTCTATAAGCAACTGGCTTTGACAGTCTGTAAAATAATTTCTTTCTTCCAAGAATCAGATATAGATTTGTGCTTCATAAAGTTTGTTCCCATGGAAGGAATTCACATTTTAGTTAAAGAATGAAACCAAGAATGAACCCCACATTAGACTTTTCAAAGTTTCTTTTTAAAGATATACATGTATGTGTGTATACCTTATGGAAAAAAAGGGGTTACCGTAAAGCCCGTCTACACTAGTTTAGCCATTAGGAATTAGACCTCCCTACAAGGTCACTGACAGGTGGTTATCTCATCAAATCAGCTCTCAATTAGCATAAGAAAAAGTGGATCATGGAGGACCAACAGTCACCGATTAGACATTGTCTGCTATATAGAGGGCGCGCAAGTAGCTATAAGGAGTGTAGTGGGGTTTTAAGGAATCTAAGCATGTTACCTTTCGTTCAATTTTGACAGGGTATATGAGAGAAGGCTTCCTCTCCCTGCAGCATGCAATAGACAAGGCTTTCCTGCAGTACATGAACCCAGCCCTGACGGATCAGTTCAGGATTGATATGCAACGCTATCCATACCCTCCATACCTAGACGATCTGTTCATCCTGGCCATACAGGGCCAGTTACCATATCTTCTCTTCATCAGTCTGGTCTATCCCATGATCAACATCGCTAGGACTATATGTCTGGAGAAGGAGAAGAGGCTCAAGGTGAATTCTTTTTAAATTCTTTCCATTGACTCTATGAATTGAAGGTGTATACCTCATATATTTGTGTAATATGTACAAAAGGAGAAGGGGCGATAGCTCAGTTGGTAGAGCAGTGGTCTTGTAATCCGGCGGCCCGGGTTTGAAACCAAGGCGATGTGCTAGTGCCCTTTGGTAAGGGATTAATCCTCATTACCAGGTCTCTCAGAGAGGACCTAAAACCGATGGTCCTCTAGTTGCTTAAATACTTCTTAGCAGTCAGGTAAAATAACCACCACTGCACAAAGTATGAAGTAAAAATGGGATTGCAGTGCTTACTTTGAAGGCATTAACATGTATCGATTTGAAGGAAGTGAGTGAGCCTTCATTTTATTGACATGTATTTGTACATGTATAACCATGAGAATAAATCATCAATTTATTGCCTGAAGATATTCCAGGAACAAGCTACCTGCATTTCACTTTGACTATTTCACAAACCATCTGAAAACATACCTCTATCCTTCCCCTAGCTTGTAAATCAATGTATCGACACTGCCTCTTAATCTATGGTAAAGGTGTCAAATAAATCCTTATTTCATTACCATCTTTTCTATATTTCTTATTGATAATCAGGAATCGATGCGTATGATGGGCCTGAGTAACTGGCTCCATTGGATGGCTTGGTTCATCAAGTTCTTCGTCTTCCTCCTCATCTCGACCATATTCATGACCATCCTCTACACTGTCCCGGTCGGACCACAGGGGGCGATATTTAAAAGCAGTGAACCTACAGTAATCTTTGTCTTTCTGCTGCTGTATGCTGTGTCAACTATTGCTCTGTCGTTTGCAGTCAGTGTCTTCTTTTCAAAAGGTAAAACTTCAATCATGATCTATGTAGCGCTAAAGCACATAAAATCACTTTTTGAAAGTCACTCTGACTCTGTATAAATATCCCTTTTGCAATTTGTGACCCATTGGTTCAAAACCACAAATAAGTTGCCAGAAATCAATTTGTCTTTGTTTTGTTAATTTTCTCCAACTGATTTCCAGATTTTTCCTAGATTTATGAGCAATCAATAGCATTTACTCAGAAAGACCACACTTTCCTGTGTTTGCTCCATTATTGAGTAAAACAACAACAAATTGTATTACTTTATTGCAACTACATCTATAATGAATAAAACAAATTAAAGAAAATAATTTTAGAGTTATTTGTGGTTTTGCACTGTCTGGTTATATTTATATTCCTATAATGTTTATCATACTGCCTGTAAATGAATATGGATGATGTAATATCTAATTCTAAATTGGATGTAAAATGAAATTGTTAATCAACTTCTTAAATCTGTGGGTATCATAGATGCTTTGCACTGTCTTTGGTTGATTTATGTTATTTTCTAATCATTACATCTAACTTCTCAGCAACATTTCACATACAGGTACAAGGCTACAAGCCTTTATGAACATATGTTAATAATCTTTTTAATGGTTTGGACTTTGCTCTCATTACAATGAAGTTAACAATGTAGATGTGAGTCTGAGCTAACATTGTGAATTTCTTTGCCCTTCTTAAAGTTTGCTGTACCTCTCATTAAGTAAATGTCTGGTCATAAAGAGTTCAGCAAACTTTTTATTTTCAAAGGGAATTGACAAGAAGTTTATGACGGATGATAATGCCTTTGATATCTACAAGCAGTTAAATCCATAAAGATAAACATTTTATATTTACATTTCATTGAGTAATGGCTATTGACACTGAGCAATCAAAATGCAAGTTATGCAAGTAAAGTCAAACAAATGACATCATTGCTTACCCTGTCAGGTCAGTTTCATAATTTGGTCACTACAGGCAATCAAATTCATATACGTGTATCGTCTTACAATTTATGCCATTTTTATTTTTTGTCATTTTCATTTTTTGTTAGTAGATGCATACATGTACATGTACATGTGCAATTGTGCATTATTAACACTAGTCTTGATGAGCTTGATTTTGGCATTCTGTTTCATTCATACATGTATATACATTGTAGATGACCAGTTTACTAATTCAGAATTCTGTTCAATGGATATGGCATAAAATTGGGAATAAAGATATTGGAATCACAGGGTCTACCTAGATCACATTTTAGAGGGGTACGGGCTAGTGGGACAGTACACTATTTTTGTTGTTGGTGGATATCACTTTTTTTCAGCGTAACAAATCCTGAGATAACTCTCAGAAGGCCTGGTGAAATATTGAGTATGTGTTATTCACTGGGAAGAACTGTACTTGCTCATACAAATGTTATGAGGCAAGCCCAAGCTACTTGCACACCTGTATTTTGTGCCATATGTTACCAACCAGGGCTCGTCGATTAGTCTCAACTTATCTTTGATTGATAACAATCGCAACTATGTACATAAGAGATAGGAGATAACCCTACTCTAGCTTGAAATCAGACAAAACAGCAAATGAAATCTTGTTTTTATGTTCACAATTCCATAATACAATTCAATAATACACCTGTACTTAGTAGCGTATGGGACATATCTTGGACTTGTCCTCCATGGGTGCATTTATCAGTTAACTGCCACTACAAATAACTGCTGCATTTTCAAAATGTGTAAATAAAGGGCAACTGTGCATGCAACAAAGGTCCTATGGGCAATTCCACAATTGGTAACGTTACATTTAAGCAAATTTTCATATTTCATTTTACTACTACATCACCATCTATTCATTTCAAGTCACAATCATGTTACAATATGTTCACCCACCCTAGGTCTATAATATAAAAAAGAATGAATACAATTGAACAAATATTAGAGTCGCCATGGTAACTTTTAATTTTGGTTGGTAACGTTACAAAAAAAGGACATGCGAAAAAAATCAGTGTCTTCAGACCAAAAGTTTCCTAAAACGCGAGATACCTCAAACAAAGTGTCGTATTCATTTCAATTCTAGTGTCATGATAAATATTTCAGCCAATAATTTTAGCAGCTTGACTCTTCAATTTTTTATTAGACCCAAAATTCATGGTTGGTAACGTTACCGGTTGGTAACGTTACAGTTTGTCCATGCAGAAATAAGCGTTGTAAAAAGCAAGTGTTAAACCTACTCCTTCCTTAAAATCAAAAGATACACTTTGCAATTACATATAAATTAACATAGTTATCAATGTAACTGTTATTTATAACTCCAACTCACAATTTGAAACAATCCAAACATATTTACAACACTTTTTATCCAAATGTTACATTCTGAAGTTCACCATTTGTCGTGGGATTATGCATGTCAACATACATAATAACTTGATTTCACAAAGTAACTATTTTATTGAGAGAATTTTAACAGAGTTCATGACATCATGACAGAGACATTGAGCAGATATTCAGTCCATAACACAATAGAATGATAATGTGTTGTTTTGTTCCATAATCCAATGCATGTATTTTATGTACAAATGTACTTGATACCATACAAATCTAAAATTTGAAAAGCCCACGGTTATTAACAACTTCTTTAACGAATGTATTTGCCGTCGATTTAGACCTGTACTCCTTCCTTAAAATCAAAAGATACACTTTGGAATTGCATGTAAATTAACATGGTTATCAATGTAAGTGTTATTTATAACTCTTACCCAGACACAACTTGAAACAATCCAAACATATTTACAACACTTTTTATCCAAATGTTAGATTCTGAAGTTCACCATTTGCCATGGGATTATGCATGATAACATACAACATACATGATAACTTGGTTTCACAAAGTAACTATTTTTGTTGAGATAAGTTTAACAGAGTTCAGAATAAAAATGTGCGGTTGTATTCCATAACCCAATGCATGTATTTGATGTAGGGCCTACTTGATACCATACAAATCTAAAATTTGAAATGCCCACGGTTGTTAACAACTTCTGGAGGAGCCAATTTTGTAATCATCTTGCTCTCCATGTAGAAAATGGCATCCTTTTTTGTAGGCCATTTCCAGTACTTTCCCACTGGCTCCATCACTGACACCTGAAACTCACCCTTGCGTGTGAACCCAACAACTTCACCAGGAAATTTCTTTCCTTCGTACTCGACCACATACCAATCTCCCACTACAATGGCCTTACTACCACTTTGGGTAACCACTACATCATCCTTGTCTGCCCTATTGTCTTTTGTGAGAATGTGGGATACCACTTCATCCTTTACGACCTTCAGGAAATGCATCTTTCCGATGCCAGTGATTGGCTTGGCCTGAATGAAAACATCTTTCAATTTGAGCTTCTCATTCCGCTTAGCAATTTCTGTTGACTTGACCTCTGTGACGCATACATTCTCCATGAAGCTTGCTGCTAGAACAAAGCTGCTTGCATCTGCTACAATGTCTTGGCGGCTCAGAACTCTTTGCATCACAAAGCGCTTGGCTGACCCTCCAATCCCATCAACGGGGCCTTTTCCATGGGAGGTCGAAAAGAAGTTCCACTTGATTTGAATCTTGTGAGCCTCTTGAAGTGTGCAGAGTGCTGCTGCCACAAACCGATTTTTGAATTGCGAAGCTGGGCCATCTGACCAGATAGAAATAGATGTTACCGTATCTGGTAGATATCCTAGCAGCACATCAAGGTAGGCTATGATGGTTTCCTTGCAGTGTGTGAGGTCATCAGATGCCAGGATATGAGAATGTAGAGATCCAGAGTACCAGAGTGCTGCAGTGAAGAGGGATACTTGACGTTGATTCCAATGTGCGCTCTGGACTTCATCTTGAGCAACGCATGTAAAATTTTCAGAGAAATCCACCTGGAGGAGGGCACTGTGGGTGTCATGTGATTCAGGAGAAACTTTTTCCCTCAGAGCATTGTATGCTGATGCTTGCTCACGCTTTACATAGCAGTGCTGCAGGAACTGAGGTAAGATGGCAGTGATGTGCTGTACTAGCTCTCCTACAGTTCCCTCCTCTTGAATCTTCATCATCCGTCCATCTTTATCCGTCTCCCACTGAAGCCATGAGCAAGGGCTGTTAAGGGATCCCTCAAAAGAGAAGGCTTTGCTAAATCCTGCTCCATCTTTGCATTCTGCACATTCATTCATCCAGCACTCTCTTGATGGTTGCTTGCAAAGGAGCAAAGCTGGGAGATCACGGGTGTAAGCAGGGAATTCTGGTTGAGCCTTGTGAAGTGCAGTAAAAGCATTAATGGCATTCTCGTGGTACCTGCAGAGACAGACATTATGTGGCAACTTTTGGCTAAGCAGGACATGCTTTGGGCGACACTCTGCAAACTTGGACTTTCCCACATGTACTTCTGGGTAAATCTCACAAAAGAAGGCATATGTCTCTTTAATTGAAGCAGTGAGGTGTCTAGCCTGCATTTTCTTCTTTCCGTCTGCATTCCAAATAGTCACTACATCCTTTCTGCCTGGGGCCTGGCGACTCACATCATCTCTCTCATAGAAGTCTTCGATGACTTTCACTGTATCTTCACTGACTTTAGGAGGACCCGTCTTCCTTTTCTCTGCTGAAGCTGATGGTAGTTCATGTCCTTGCTTAGCTTCTTTCTCATACAACTTGCGAGAGACAACAATTCGCCGTTTAGGAGTGTCGGGGAGTACTCGATCCATTATCCGATGTGCCCTGGCAGTGGCTTTTGCGAGTGCCATCGCACTTTTGAAGGGCCCATGACTTGCTTCTGCTTCTGCTTCTGCCTTTCTTTCTTTCTTCAATTTCCTGTGCTTTGCTACTCGTTTCTTTGTTGCTTCTTTCGTCTCCCTTTCCAGTTGTTTTCTCGCATATTTTGGCAAGGTCCTCTCTCTCAGCTTTTGCTTCTCCCGGCACCTCTTCATGGCTGCTGCTTTTTTCTTCAAGTATTCTTCATACTTCCCCATCCTCTTCATCTTTTCTATGTAGTGCCTTTGTTTCTCTTTCTTCGTAAACTTGGGCATGATGACCTATATATCAAAAAATAATTATAATTTTTTAAAATATTTTTGTACAAACCAAATCTTTAAAAAAAAAAAATAATCAGGATGAACAAAGATTTCCAGATTTGTAATTGGTATTAGAATCCTTCTATTAGTGCGAATCTGGATAAGTGTTGGAAAGTCACCATACAGAAAAATTGATACAATATAACAATTATGAATAAAATCACTTTTTTTTTCTAATTTACAAGAAATCATATAACTTAAAATTCATGATTTCCCATAATATTTAATGTATCCTTTGGAAATTTGAGTAAAGGTCAATTGCCATGTTTTCTCAAAGTGTTAAACAACTGTATTCGGATTAAGATGAAAGTTTCCACGGCAACAAATTAGCCAATGCACATAAAAACAAATACAAAAAAGTTCATTAACCTTCACTTTTTCATTTGCATCTATTCCATCTAGTTGATGTACATGTACATTTGCATGTACATGTAGTTGATACTAAATATTTTATGTACTATCAATTGCCAATGTTGACTTTAAAAAGTGTAGTGTGAACTGTACATACAATGAAGACTGTAGAAAGTAGCCTAGCCTGATCTTAAAGTATTTCAAGAAACATAAATAAAGATTACAGTTACTACAATTGAAAATAAATAAACTTACCAGATGCTGACACTGGGTGACAGTAGATTGAGATTCAACAAGTTTTGCTAATTAGAACTGCTTTCATGGAGAAAGATTCAAGAAGAGTTTTAAAATGTGATGCTGCATGGATTCTACACAGATATGATGCTGCTTAAATGGTTGTCACATGGCTGTCACATGCCTTTAATAAATGTTCTATACTGCCATCTCTTGTCTTAGTTAAAGAATCACTTCACTTTCTTCTGATTAAGGCTTACAAATAAGTATCTCCTGGCACTAATATCATGGTTGGTAACGTTACAATCCTTAAGCCTGGTTGGTAACGTTACATGGTTGGTAACGTTACAGATTTTGACTGCTAATATTTTCTACATCATAGAATATTTGTAATTCTGGTTCCTTTACTTCAATAGAGCATTGTATAGGAAAGGAAAATTTGAAATATGACAATTAATAGCCCCCAGATTTTCTCTCCAGAAAAATAAATTCATGTTTTGGTTGGTAACGTTACATGGCGTATCAAGGGTTTGGAATTTCGTGAACTGTAGACTAAATCACTTTTTAACTTGAATTTTGCTTAATGAAACCATGAGGGCATTGTACTCCCTCAATAAATTCAATAGGTTTGTGAGGATATAGTTACTTTTATGTTGATAATGACTTAAATAACTTTTTTTCCTCTTATATTACAAATTTCACAGGAAAACATGAACAATGTTCATTTGCAATTTTCACTCACTTATACCAAATGTATGGTGTGGAAAATATTTTTTTCAGATACTTTGTGGTGTCTTTAGTCAAATACAAAAAAAAAAAAAAAGAAAATTTGAATTCTAAATTTTTTACTCATGTCCACCTAATCATGGAATTGCCCATATGTGTATTTACTTAGCATATCTTAACAAGGGTACATTGTAGGTATATTACATAGAGGTGTCGTAGTCGAGTGGCTTAAACACTAAAACTGGAAATGAGAAGGTCATGGGTTCGAGCCCTGGTGCGGCCTTGGTGTCTTTTGGCCAGACATTAATCTACATTTGCCACTCTCCACCCAGGTGTTAAATGGGTACTGGTAGAAAGAAAGTCCTTGAATGATGTGAGCACTGAAGTCGGTAGCCGTGCTGGGGTAATAATGGAGCGTCTTGAGCACCTTGTGTGGTGGATGTAAGTGCTATAAACATATATCCTCTTAAGGGACTGGGTATCTTTGTCTCAGATTCTGAAACAAATTTCTGGATTTAGCTCATGCTGCAATCAAATTATAAGCCTTTAGGTCAGTCAGGAACCCCCATGACTTTTACAAGCCGATCACCTGTCTGATTATCAAGATATTTATGATTGGAAATTTAAATCAAGTTTTGCATTTTCCTAATGGTTTTTATAACACTACAGTCTATTGGGGAAAAGGAGTATGGTAAAACCGGTCACTCAAAGGTTTTTACTTTTTTGAGGCACTTCCTGATCATTTTGAAGTGCAAATTTTTAGGGCTTCAATATTACACCATATCACAGACACTGATAAAATGTAGGGCCATGCATCTTAGATTTAACATTGTTAAACGATGCCTTTAACATTCGATTCATCTTTTTGTTTATTACTTCGCAGCCAATACTGCTACTGCAGCTGCTGGGATAGTATGGTTCCTCTCCATTGTACCATACACCTTCATGTTTAACTCCTACAGCTATCTATCAGCTGCAGAGAAGGCAGCAGCATGTCTACTCTCAAACTCAGCCATGTCTGTTGGTCTCCTACTCATCGGAGTATTTGAAGGAACTTGTAAGTTCATTTTATTTCTCTTTCTTTTTGGTACTATTCAATTCACTTTATATTGCATTATTAAAAAAAATACAAATTATAAATACAGATAACATAATAGGCTGGGACATCTAAGAAACAACTTGCGCTTGTAAGTGAGGCTTCTGTAAAAGTAAATGCAATATTTAATTAAATTGCAAAAGAGATAATAATTTAAAATACAAGGTATATACAGTTGTATATATTTAGTATAACAAAAAAATGACCGACCATTAACTACAGCAGGTATCAAACACACACAAACACACAAGAATTTTCTTCTTTCTTTTTTTGTTTTTATCTTCCAGAGTATAAAACACACAATTTTTTTTAAAATAATGATTGAAACATAAACTCACAAGGTGACAGACATATTGTACAGTTTATTGTATCTTTTTTGATATTGTATTGCCTTCAAGTTCATTTTGTTCATTAGATAATTTGCCTGTCACCTTTGTAACTTAGGTAGGCCTACATATTGTTTTTGCATTACTTGCCTGCAATACCGGGCGTATTTATTTAGATTCCTACCCTTCAGGTTCTTAATCACTCTCACATGGTAATTCATTTTGCATAATAGTTTCATTTTGTTCATTACAAAGGCATCGCTATAAATTGCTTATTACCAGTTGAACACAACGGCAACGTACAGCAGGAAATGAGATGATGTATTAGTGTGATTTATTAACCCTTTGCTAGACATGTGACATCCTCAGCTTTGCATAGACATTATGCAGTGATCCATTTCCAGTCTTAATTGACTGTGAACCTAGTTCTCTATCATCTGTTGTAGCATGTCAAAATAATCCGTAAGGCTTTTCCAAAAACGCTCCCCTTGCAGAAGAAATTGTGTGACCTTTATTAATAATCTCCTTTAAAGATTTGTTTAAAAAAAAAAAAAAATGTACATACTTATTTGAATACAATTACTGGATACAGACTTTTCCTTTATTTAGGCCCAGCCTTCCTGTCTTGTCTCCAAAAAATGTCACGAACGTACATGTTGAGTTTTATTTCCTTTTTTTTTTATTGTCTTCTCCGCTTGTGTTATTCTCATGATACATATTGATATTATTTTTAACTTTATATTTGTTAATATTTTTTATATATTTTTTTTATTTTTTATATATATATTTTTTTTTTTTATATTTATATATTTTGTTTACCTTTGTACATTGTTATGAAAGTATTGAATAAAGTGAACTTGAACTTGAAATGTGTAACAATAGAAATATATCGTTGTGTTTGAGTGGAGATTTGCTTAACATATCAAAATTATTCAGTACATACATGATCAATATTTGGATGTTGTTTAAAAATTATTTAAAAAGTCACAACATACATGTAAATGAAAAAAGTGTGTCCTCTGAAAGAATAATTGGCACCTACATCACTGTGGGTCCAAATCAAGAATTTAAACAGTGAATTGAACTGATTTTGTTACCCTGAATAAATATGTTTGAATTAAAGTAAAGAAATAAATAAGTACATGTTATGCGTACTTATGTATTAATGCATATAACAGGGCATCTAAGTGTATTGCTTGATAGCTCTAATTCTTGTGCCTATTGTTTTTGATCAGCTGAAGGAGTACAGTGGTATAACATGGCGCAACCAGCCACTGCTGATGATAACTTCACCTTCCTAGCGGTCCTCATCATGCTTCTGGTTGATACCATCCTCTATCTTCTCATTGCTTGGTACTTTGAAGCTGTGTATCCTGGAGAATATGGCATCCCCAAGCCTCTCTACTTCCCTTTCACGGTAAGAGAATTACCTTGTGATCTGACATACATATACAGTGAAACCTGTCTATAAAGACCACCCAAGGGATGTTGTTGTTGTCACCCAAGGGAGACAAGGAAAGTGGTCTTTATAGGCAGGTAGACTTTATGTACAGGTGCCTCCAGTACATGTTTTGATGAGAAACCATTTTCAAGGGGAAAACAAAATCTGGTCTTTATAGACAGGTGGTCTTCATAGACAGGTGGTCACTAAAGAAGGTTTGACTGTACATGCTCTGATGGAATTTACTCAAGGGGCTACATTTATTTATTTACATTTGGATTGGGACAATCTAACTATTAAAGAGTGAACGTTGTGGCGCTATGTTTTAATATAAAAGACATGCTAAGAGATATATTTAGGGTAAGGGTTGCGATTATGTTTACGGTGTTAGAGTTTAGGGTTAGGTGTAGTGTCGGATTTAGACCTGAAGTTAGGAATTGGGTTAGCATTAGAAAATGACTGTGAAGCAATTGTATCTGGAGCATTTTGTTTTGCTCATCTTTTGGTTTCATTATAATCGGAGTAGGCCTAGTGCTTTACATTCAAATGTGCAATTAATATCATCATTATGTAACTTGTAGTGCTATTACATTTGTCAAGGAAGTATAGATGTAATATAAATGATATAGTATAAATGTATCATAGTTTTGAGACAATGTCAATACATTATGTCATTATACCAATTTACATGTGGCACTGAACCTTATATGTATGTTTGGATGACCTAACCACCAATCCTTTAAAATATAGATGCCATAGTATTTTTTTCAACAGCTGTAAGTCCTCATATATTTTCTCCTTGATATATTAACAGAGGAACTACTGGTTTGGACCTAAGAAGGGTAGCTATGTTATAGACGTGGAGAGTGCTCCTGTACTCAATGGCTCATCATCAAACCATGACTTCATGGAGAGGGACCCGGTGGGGATCAAGGCAGGAGTGCAGATCAAGAAGCTTAGCAAGGTAGGGATCAGTCTCAAGTATGCTGACAACGTGTAATGATGATGGTGGCGGTGGTGGTGGTGGTGGGGGGGTGGTGGTGGTGATGGTGCTGATGATGATGATGATGATGGTGATGATGATGGTGATAATGATGATGATGATGATGATGATGGTAGTGATGGTGATGATGATGATGATGACGATGATGATGATAATGATAATGATAATGATAATGATGATGTTGATGATGATGACAACTTTGATGGTGATGATGACAATTGTGTTAATGATGACAATTGTGTTGATGATGATGAAGATAAAAGTGAAAGTAGTAATGGTCCACGTACAGTGTATGAGTCAATAGCAATAAACAAAATGGAAACAAATACAAATATACATTGTGCTAAATCTATTGTGAGTTATAAACATATGTCAGTTGATAAAAATTGTATTAGTGAGTACATTTTAATAGTTTGAAGTGTGATAAAGGTGAATAATGAAATAGCTTACCGGTACCAGTAATCATATTGATTGTGAAGATAAGTGTTCATGTCATCGCATTGTGCGACTTGATGCTAGTAAAGAGTAAGAATATGATAAAAATGGAGGAATTGAGACCTTTATATGTTTCTGTTCTTTAGCCAAGAAATTTAGGTGAGAAAATCAGAAAAAGTTGAGTTTTCCTTTTTCAGAGGATCATTTTTCAAGGCTCTTCATTTGATCATGTTTTAATAATCGTTCAATAACCTTCGACCCACAGACATTTGGGAAGAAGGAAGCAGTGAACGATCTATCCATCTCCATGTATGAGGGTCAGATTACAGCTCTACTAGGTCACAATGGAGCCGGTAAGACAACCACTATCTCCATGCTTACTGGACTCTTCCCACCAACGTCCGGCACAGCGGTGGTCAACGGTCACGACATCTGCGTCGACATCGATGGTGTCAGGTCCGACCTGGGTCTATGCCCTCAGCATGATGTCCTCTTTGATGATATGACTGTGGAGGAACATCTGTATTTCTTTGCCACGGTAACTTAAGAGTTAGATAGGATAACAAATGATTGGCTTTGGTGATATGTGATCAAAATAATAACTTATTGTCAAAGCAGTGATTTCTTCTGTACCAAAGAAACTTGTTTTTCTTCAACTACATTTAAGTGATTTTGTCCTCTAATAACATTTTTTCAAATGCTGCTTTCGTGAACATGTGTAGTTTTTTATTGTTATTTGTATCATTACTGATAAGAAACTTTCTCACCATAAACCAATAGACCTGCAACATAATGTGTCTTTGAGGACATAACTATATATACGTACATATACATATTATTCCTAGTTCTGTGATTTGTAAATGAAAGATAAGGTCAAGTGTCAATGTTTTTAAGAGACATCGCTCATATTGAGCAATGAATTATATTCAGCAATTCTGTATTAATTGTGCTGAAACAGAAATCTTGAAAGAAAATACCTTTTTTTATAAACAAGCAAAAACAAGGGGGGAAATGTATTCACACGCACTGAATACATATAGATACATTTATGAAAGCGGTGACATCACATGTTCAATTTTTTCATTCCTTTTCTTCTTTTTCAAGGCTAGCCTTACTTTGAAATGATGCTTCAATTTTGGTTACATTGTAGTAAAATTCTTTTTGTATTATGGACCAGAAATGTATTTTCTAAAAAACAATTGTGGTGCTCAAGGATAGATTTTGAACAATACTATTCATTGTAAGCTAAGTTCATGTGATGTTTCCACTGTTATATGCAATCTCAGAGGCAGTTATTGAACAGTTAATGGTAAAGCAAAAGGCAGCCATGTGATGAGTGCTTCCTGTTTCCTTTACTGAAAATGAAACCAAATAAATTAAGAGTGAAACTAGGAATAGGAATGACAATGCTCATATTGGTTTAGAAATGATTAATTATGCAATTTGTACAGATGTAACTGCGTAATTTGTTATACTTGTTGATAAGGCTTGTTTTGATCTTTATGTGTTTTAGAAAATGTAATTTATAAACATTACACAATCCAAACAAGTATAATCACATATTTTTAAGGATGCTTTTTTACAGTCTTTTATACATGCCCTAGTTGTTATTACATCAGGGCCCCGTCTTATAAAGAGTTGATATCAATCACAATTTATTTGCGATTGATATCAGTTGCAACTCTGTACATAAGAGATAGGAGACTGTAAACTTATGATTGATTTTTGGACTTGTGATTAATTTGGAACAATCGCAACTCTTTATAAGACAGGGCCAAGATTTGCTCTGTTGCTATTATGAGCAAGGAAGTACATGCAGTCTTTACTGCTATCGATGTATACTCCCTCCTGTCCTTTAGGTTGTAATGCTTTGTCCATTTGATTTCTGTACATAAATCATAATTTGTAATAAAATGTATAATTTTTCTTGGAATGCAGCTGAAGGGTTACCCTCCTAAAGGCGTACAAGATGAGATAGATCGTTACATCACTTCAGTGGGTCTGGAGGATAAGAGATTTGTCAAGTCTAAGGCTCTCTCCGGGGGTATGAAGAGAAAGCTGTCTGTCGGTATCGCCCTCATAGCTGATTCCAAGGTGAGAAAGCCAGCCAGATAAAGATAAAGTTGAGTTCTGGTCATGCGATTGCATTGTGAAAGAAAGGTGTGGAATCGATCAGAAAAAGTTGATCATGTAGCATGTAGGTATTGGTGTGTACTGCAAGGTTCTTGAGTCATCAAAATCGTAATAAATTTGGCCCAGTCTTGGTAAAGTCACAAGCACTGTACACAGAAATATGTTTATGGGACTACACAAATGGTGTTGGGCCTACTTACCTTGATTTCCTTATCTTTCTATGCTCATTACTCAGCCAGTATACATTTTCTACCAAAATTGTTTGGCAAATGACATTTATTTGTAATCTTGAACATTTAGTGTAAGTTTCGTTTGATTATGTGACAATTCATTTTCTTTTTGTACCGGAACTCAAGTTTATCTTTAATGTTTAAATTTTGCAGTAGCATGTGATTAAGTGAAACACCAAGAAAATCTGTTCACTATGAGATCATATTAGAGACAGTACTCGTAAGAGTCATGCTTCACATCTCAGTCTTCATGGGGACCTGATGCCAGCTCAACTTTCCACAAATAGTCTCAGACTGATACTTGATGAATCTCCTACAAATTGTCCGTCTAGGGTTTTCAATTGTGTTTAAAAAACCACAGTCAATCGACTGATGGCACTGACCCCAACAGCTATAAACTGGCAGCCTACACAGACAGACATAAAACTGAAGTCACCCCCAGTGTCCCAGATTTGGATTGTTAAGGGCAGTTTATCAATATGCTGATAATGGCCAATGGTAGTACAGCAAAAGTACTTACATCCAAACTCCTTGGAAATGGTAAGGGTGTTTTATTTTAATGTGATATATGTTTCTGCAAGTATCATTTATTGATGATGATTTGGTGATGGCGTTTTTTTTTACCTAAGAAAGCATGTGTATGCTTGTAAGTAAGCAACGTTGGGACCGATGGCTTCAGGTCCTCTTCAAGGGACTTGGTAATGCGGATTAAAGCCTTACCAAAGGGCACTAGGATATCATCTTGGTTTTGAACCCAGAATCTCTCTTTTACAAGACCACTGAGCCACCATGCTTCCTCCTTACTATTATTGTCATCATTATTTCTTGACGCAGATTGTGATGTTAGATGAGCCAACCTCAGGGATGGATCCTTCCGCACGTCGGTTCACATGGGATCTGCTCCAGCAGCATCGTAAAGGACGTACTATGATCCTCACTACACACTTCATGGATGAAGCGGACCTTCTGGGTGACCGCATCGCAATCATGGCCGATGGTCAGATCAAATGCTGTGGGTCATCACTCTTCCTCAAAAAGAAATATGGTAAGATGAATTTTTCTTCTGGGTGATAAATTTGAGCCTTTTTTTATAATCAGCAATTTCTCAGAATAGGTCGAGTTTGTGGCCATGAAGTTCTCTGACAAGCTGATTAATTAAAGACCTGCTAAAGAATGTGTCTGCATTTTTGCTGTGATCCAAATAAAACAGCTTTGGTAACCAATGAGAAATCTTACTGGTCATATGTGGTCATTTGTAAGCACACAATGGTCTTACTCAGTAGCATTTTGTAGTATGAAATACAAACTGCACATGGAAACATAGCACCTGCAATTTTGGAATATGGTCTTAGATGGACGAATCATGAATTTATTTTCAAGGTACAAACAGCATTCTTGTAAAGAATTTCATTTTTGTTCATTTACAGGTATTGGATATCACATGGTGATCGCCAAATCCGCTGACTGCAATGTGAATGCAGTGACCGAGATCATCAAGGATCACGTCTCAGGAGCACAGATGGAGAACAATGTTGGTGCAGAGCTCTCATATATCCTACCTGAGGAGTCGGTAGATAAGTTTGAGGGTCTTTTCTCACAGCTAGAGACTCAGAAGAAAGAGCTAGGGATTGATAGCTATGGTGCCTCAGTGACTACTATGGAAGAAGTCTTTCTCAAGTGAGTCGTTGTGATAAGGAAAGATTAAATGAGAGAGTGAGAGAAAGAGAGAGATAGGACTTAGAGGAAGAGAAAGAGAGGGAGAAAAAGTGAGAGTGTGAGAGAGAAAGGGGAGGAGTGTGTAAGAGAGAGAGATAGAGAGAAAGAGATAGGATTTAGAGGGAGAGAAAGTGAGTGAGAGAAGGGGGAGAAGTGTGAGAGAGAGTCGGTTTGTAAGACCTAGGATTGACGTCTTTCTCAAGAGAGTCATTTTGATAAGGAAAGATTAAATGAGAGAGACTTAAGGAAGGAGAGAGGAAAGGGAGGATAGGTATGGTGCCTCTGACAACTATGATTACATTTTTTCCCAATTAAATCTCTAAAACAAGGAAAGTCAGAAGAACAAAGAGCTCTAATTAGGCAATAGATAAGGGTTAGATTGAGCCCTAAGGACAGTGTGGTAAAATGCAGGTTGTCATTGCAGAAGACATGTTTTGATGACATCAAAAAGGGGGTAGGGAAGGAAACGGGATATATGTGTACCTCTCTGAAATAGAATATATAGGAAGATGCACAGTCAGAGGATGTTCTGTAGAGAATTAAACAAAAATGCAGTTTTCTTCCCCCTCCCCCACCAGTATCATGCTACATACACTACTGCCTAAAGGTTTTGGCAGCGGGCTGACCCGATGCCCGAAGCGCGTAGCTGAAGAAACGATGTTCGGGTCGCGCCCGAAATCTGCCCGAAATCTGCCCGGTACTATAATCGCCTTGATATGATGCGCGTGCTGAAGTCGTGCGTTTTTAAGACTCGCACGCGACAAGACCCAATGACGTCACGTTGAAAAGTCAAATTGGTCGAGAAGAGCGATTTAACTGCAGATCAATTTGCCTATACAATTTGCGTGTTAAAATATGAATCGCACCGCACGAAAATTATACACAGATACACGTAGAGTGTATGGGAGAGTCGAGTGTATGGTAGGAAAGACGCTCACTAATTTGTTTTGGTGTTCACCAACTTTCACAGCAATATGAGTAAGGCAGTCTAAAGTCTAGTCTAGACCCCCTGATTTAGATCTAACAGTGGATGACCACCGTAGGCTTTAGATACTTTTCTGCCAAACATCTTCGAAGAGCTAGGCCCAGGGTCCATGAAGTTAGCAGTCGCTAGTCGGGCGGCAACGGGGACGGCAAACGCTAGCATAGCTACCGTACCACATCGTCATGCCTAGCCTAGGATCTAGCCTAAACTTAATAAAAATGGCTCAATTGAGCACTCATCAGACTAATGATATGAACAATTTGGTCTCACCTTACATTATGCCAATGACATATCAGTCCCTGTTTCCATATTTTAATTCCAAGGATTAAGAGATGCTTTCTTTGTAACAGCTAAGTCATAATTAATACAAATAGTGCTATGTTGTGTAGCCTGTAGGCATAGCCTATGCTAATAACAATATGCATGCTGGATCTAGATTTTGGACGCACATGGTACGCGAAGCTTACGTAGATATCTAGGTCAACTTATGACCTATGCTCGTGCTGCATGCATCACATTCGTAACCCCCCATCCCCCTCCGAGGAGATTTCCTCCCCTAAAAAAACATCTGCTTTTATTAAGACCAGCTTATTATCTGGGTGGACTTACCCCTTAAATGAACGGGGGGAGGGGGGTATTGATTTCAGGTGGTAAACTTTTTAAAGAATGGGGAAAATTGTCGTCGGGAGGTAATTGTCCTGATACATTATTTTTTTCAATTCGTTATTAATTGAACATCAATTATATTTAGTATCATCGTTATTTGTTATGTTTATTCTTTGCTTGTCAAAATTGAAAAATTGACCCCCCCCCCCCCCCCCCCCCCCTCCTCCTCCTGATTGGTACAAAGACGGAGTTGAATGGACTCCTGGGATGGGTATGCGATTTAGTTGTGCGTGTGTGTCTTGAGTGAAAAGGAATATGAGGCATCTTTCCGTAAATGGATTTAAGGAAGCTTCCCGTGGTCAGTATAACATGTGCATGTTTGTCAGAGTGGAAATCATGAAATATGCTTCTTCTTTTTTTCTTGAAAAAATGTTATTGACAATCATTATGAAATTACTATACAACTACCCCCCCCCCCTCGATATGCAACTAAAACGGAGTTGATATGTATATTATTATAACTGTGGGTATATGTGCATGTGATAAGTGTTGATTAAAATCAATCGAGGGATAATTAGACAGGGAGGGGTAGGATTAAAGCCGGGTGATGCCCCAAACAATCGAAATGGATCAAAACAAGCGTGTGATAACGGATATATTTTTCTGAACCGTTACACCTAAACCAACGATTTACCTTTCACAAATGAAAACACGTGCCTCTTATCCCCAGAAAAAAAACGGAAGGAGAATGAGATGAAAAAGAAAAAGAAAAAAAGTAGACGGGGAGATTATGAAGCAGAGGGAGGGAGAAGAAAAAGAAGAAGATGAGATGAAGAAGCAGAGGGGGTGGGGAAGAAAAAAGGGAAGGCGAGGAAAAAGAAGAAAGGGGATACGTAGAAGGAGGGGAGAAAAAAAGGAAGGAGAAGAAAAGAAGAAGAGTAAATGAAAAGCAGAGGGGGCGGGGAGAAGAAAATGAAGAAGAGTAGATGAAGAAGCAAAGGGGATTGGGGAAGGAAAAAAGGGAAGGAGAGGAAAAAGAAGGGGATATAAAGAAGCAGAGGGGGGAAGGGGAGAAAAGTAGATGAAGAAGCAAAGGGGTGGGGGTGAAGAAAAAGATGAAGAGTAGATGAAGAAGCAGAGGGGATTGGGGAAGAAAACAAAGGAAGGAGAGGAAAAAGAAGAAGGGGGAGAAGAAAAGGAAGGAGAAGAAAAAGAAGAAGGGTAGATGAAGAAGCAGGGGGAGAAAACGAAGGAGAAGAAAAAGAAAAAGAGTAAATGAAAAGCAGAGGGGGCGGGGAGAATAAAATGAAGAAGCAGAGGGGATTGGGGAAGAAAAAAGGAAGTAGAGGAAAAAGAAGGGGATATAAAGAAGCAGGGGGGAGGAAGAAGAATAGATGAAGAAGCAAAGGGGGTGAGGGTGAAGAAAAAGATGAAGAGTAGATGAAGAAGCAGAGGGGATTGGGGAAGAAAACAAAGGAAGGAGAGGGAAAAGAAGAAGGAGAGGGAAAAGAAGAAGGGGAGACAAACAAGCAGAGTGGGGGGGGGGGGGGGGGGGGGGGGGGGGGGGGGAGAGTAGGTGAAGAAGCAGAGGGGCGGGGCCGGTGGAGAAAAAGAAGAAGTGGAGATGAAGAAGCAGAGGGATGGGGGAAGAAAAAGGGAAGGCGAGGAAAAAGAAGAAAGGGGATATGTAGAAGGAGGGGAGAAAAAAAGGAAGGAGAAGCAAAGAAGAAGAGTAAATGAAAAGCAGAGGGGGCGGGGGAGAAGAAAATGAAGAGAGTAGATGAAGAAGCAAAGGGGATTGGGGAAGGAAAAAAGGGAAGGAGAGGAAAAAGAAGGGGATATAAAGAAGCAGAGGGGGGGGGGGAGAGAAAAGTAGATGAAGAAGCAAAGGGGTGGGGTGAAGAAAAAGATGAAGAGTAGATGAAGAAGCAGAGGGGATTGGGGAAGAAAACAAAGGAAGGAGAGGAAAAAGAAGAAGGGGAGAAGAAAAGGAAGGAGAAGAAAAAGAAGAAGGGTAGATGAAGAAGCAGGGGGAGAAAACGAAGAAGAAAAAGAAAAAGAGTAGATGAAAAGCAGAGGGGGGCGGGGAGAAGAAAATGAAGAAGCAGAGGGGATTGGGGAAGAAAAAAAGGAAGGAGAGGAAAAAGAAGGGGATATAAAGAAGCAGGGGGAGGAAGAAGAATAGATGAAGAAGCAAAGGGGGTGAGGGTGAAGAAAAAGATGAAGAGTAGATGAAGAAGCAGAGGGGATTGGGGAAGAAAACAAAGGAAGGAGAGGGAAAAGAAGAAGGAGAGGAAAAAGAAGAAGGGGAGATAAACAAGCAGAGGGGGGTGGGGAGTAGGTGAAGAAGCAGAGGGGCGGGGTCGGTGGAGAAAAAAAAGAAGTGGAGATGAAGAAGCAGAGGGATGGGGAAGAAAAAAAAAGGAAGGAGAGGAATAAGAAGAAGGGGGAGAAGAAAAGGAAGCCAAGACAATCTAAAAAGAAGAACAAAAATAGACACACGAAACAAGCAGAGAACTTATTAATCAATTCCAAATTTAATTTGTTCACCAATGAATAGAATGTTTGAATGACGAGAGCTAGCGTAGCGTATATTTCATATTATGTTTCAAGTGTTTCTAAACAAAGGGTTTGGAGACAAGGTGTCTGGGCAACATGCGGTTATCTCAGAAGTTATTTATAAACAGATCATGTTTGCGCGGTAAGATTACATGATCTTAGTAGTGATGATTGAACCTTCGAGAGAGAGAGAGAGAGAGAGAGAGCAGTTCTGCCCTGAAAACTAAGCGTATGCATTTGT